>BQNB010006307.1:0-98069 GCA_026074375.1 Tanacetum coccineum
AACTGGAAAATGGATGAGAATCATAAATTAGGAGTTGTCCCACTGATTAACTAGGAATATACATGGTTGTTGGTATGGCATCGGAAAGCTGTCGGTAGGTTAAGTAAATTACGGCCGAATTTTTGACGAAAATCAAGTCTCTTGGAAATTTGTTAGAGGTCGGTAGGAAAAGAATTTGGTGTAACATCCGTTGGTAATCAGACAAAATATCATCGGTAATTAGCGATGAAAATTTGTTCGTCGGAAAATCTGTCACTAAAGTCAACTTTCTAGTAGTGTAAATATGTCCATGAGATTTTGAGAAAGTACAACTACACAGATGTGAAGTCTGCCTCTACTGTAACAAATTTGGAAAAGCCTTTGGTTCATGATGGAGATGCTGCTGATGTTGATGAACATCTTTATAAATCTATGATAGGATCTTTGATGTACCTTACAGCATCCAGGCCAGATATCATGTTTGCAATATGTGCATGTGCAAGGTTTCAGGTTTCTCCACTGACATCCCATCTCTTAACTGTTAAGAGAATCTTTAGATACCAAGGATAAAAACCATCTTTAGGACTTTGGTATTTCTAAGGATTCTCACTTGGAATTAGTTGACTTAAATGATAGTGACTATGCTGGCGCTACCACAAGATAGGAAGTCAACCACTAGAGGTTGTCAGTTTTTGGGAAATAGGCTGATCTATTGGCAATGCAAGAAACAAACTATAGTTGCCACTTCTACAACTGAGGTTGAATATGTGGCTGCTGTAAGTTGTTGTAGACAGGTTTTCTTTGTACAATAAACATACTGTGGGGACTATGGGTACAATTTCATGATTACTGTTATTTATTATTAACAATAATAGTACTATCTGCAAATTGAAAATCCTCGTAACATTATAAACAAAACTTATAGAGATTAGGCATCATTTTATAGAGACTGCAATGCAAAAAGTTGATTCAAAATGGCTAAGATTGTCAACTAATACATAAAGTAGCAGATATTCTTACATAAACGGTTTTGAGGTGTAGATTTCATTACTGGTCTCAAAGTATTGAATGCTAAATCCCTAATGCCCATATCTCTTGTTTGTTTTTGTAAAGTTTGTTAATATGTAGTACTATAAGTCTTTTGTAAATTAATACTGCTAGTTTATAATAGTATTGTAGTAATTTTCTAAGCTGTTTGACAAAAATGTTACTTACTAGTTCGTTATGTAGTTATTTTTATGTCTCGACTGTTAATCCTGTTTAGTAAAATTTAATACTGCTGAATCAAGAAAAAATCGGTTAGATTATGTTTTTCTTTGTTTTGAGGCTAACTTCTTTCAGATAAACAATGGAAGTGTGTAATTGGTTACTCAAGATGCATTACTTTGAGGGGAGATGTTTGTGTCCTTTTCGAAGTGTTGGCTTTTAACTACCACCATAACAATAATGGTCATCAGTGTTCACCATGTCTTATAGATAAGGAAATGGACAGTCCAGAGACTAACGGGCTACTGGTAAGACTTTCTCAAATCGTTCGATTGTTGTTATTTACTCAAAATATATGGTTAATCAATGCACCCATATTTTTACCACTGAATGGTAGCATTGCTAGTCCAAAGCCAACAGCTATTGGTAAAAGACTAATCAAATCAGTTAATGGCTGGTAGTTGCGGAAACAACTATACGTTTGTGGAATTTGTGAGCCCAAAGATAGAGAGAATTGGTGAGCCTTAAACAGAATAAGAGATGTGTGAAAAACATACAGTGTGCCCAGTGAGTTAAAGAACTTGATGTGATAAAGCTGTGAGATTAAACACGTTAAGAGAGATTTATGTATGTTTTTAGTCATTTAGGCTCGTTTTATAGGCAAAAGGTATGTGTAATTAAGCACATACCAGTAATCTTTCTATTAGTTTTCTAGAAAACCTTTCTTGTCCTCATGCTCAACAATGCTAACTGCTACTTCAAATCCATCTCTTCTAAGTCATCTTCATGGATTTGTTCAAGATCCTCATGTATAAGTTGAGACCCGTTTGGTTGACTGGCCAAAAATGCATAAACAGTGTCATCACTTAAGTTAGCAGTACTAACTTGAGTACTAGCAGTGCTAGCTTGAGTATTAGCAGTACTAACTCCATGAGCAGTATTAACTTCATTAGTACTGTTAGTAGATGACATAAAAGCCAAGTTTTAAGAACTTGAGCTTGAGATTTAGCTTGCGGTTCCTTTAACCTCTTGTTCAACAATCTTGAAATTGTTGTAGAGATCATCAAAGCTCATTATGTCTAGATCAGGTTTATTCCTCCAGACTACAACATGAGTATTCCATTCAGAAGGCAGACTTCTCAAAAATTTCATCTTATTGTGAAATATTTTCACCAAGGATAGCCAACTAACTTACAAACTTCTAAAGCCTGTTAAAAATAGAATCAAGAGACTCTGTGCTTGGAGCACTAAAGTTCTCATACATTTGCTTCAGAAGAGTCTTCTAAGTCTTCTTTGTGACATCATTACCACCAAATCTTATTTGTATATCAGCAAACAAAGTTTTGGCATCCTTGTACTAATTAAATGTCAGTAGATGTTCATTTGGAAGTGCCATTAGCAACATACTTCTTGCCTTCACATCATTCTTCTTTTGAGTCTTTTCATCAGCAGTTACAGGACCTGGTATTAATGTAGGTGAGGAACCATCAGTATTTGTTGTTGTTTGAGCTGCTGGTTTGAATGAGTTTCCATTCTCTATGACATCCCATAGAGCATAGTCTTGTACTTAAAATTATTGCTCTATTCTTAGCTTCTACATATCATATTCACCCTGTTTGAGAAGGGGCAACTTTGTACTAGTATTGGTTTGGACAGTTTCTAGATCCATCTCTTCCTTGTGAGTAAAAAGATCTTCTTGTTAGTTTCTTCTAGATCAAAGTTTTAGAACACAAGCTCTGATACCACTTGTTGATCCCAACTCAGATCTTGCTAACCTTGTAAAAGGCTTAGTTGTATTGAATAGATTCAAGACAACTATGCTAGAAACTTTGTTAATACTAAAGAGTATGCGGAATTTACTCTTTAATACTTAGAAGAATATCAATGTAAGCAGTGATGTATAGAACAATTGTATAAAACAGTATGAAAAATGATAGAATTTAAAAAGCTCCATAGTTATAGGAATAGAAGTAATACGAGACGTTGTCTAGTACTATGTTACTACCTTGAAGCATATAATGTGTCTATATGTGTGTTTTTGATAAACCTAACCTAGATCGCCGTTCTTCATACACCAAGGAGTCCTTACAAGATAACGACAAATCTTCTAAAAATGTCTATAAATAGCAACATATCTCTATCTATAACTCTAAAATAGTGACATTGAATATGTCCACTTACTTAGAACTTAACTCGTAGTTATCTCGTTATCTCTTCTATCTCTATACACAGTGCTAAGTCCCTTCAGCTGTGTTAGGATAATACGGGCTAGTTTTACTTTGACTCTATCTTTAGATCTGTCAGATTTGTTAGTTAATATACTTAAACAGTACAACTTTGCTGGGCTCACAATGTGATATTTCCTTTATTGTCCACCTTTGGGGCTTGAGTTGCATTTAGAGGTGTGTGTCTTAATCTAAGACGCAGTGATCAAGAACCCTTAGGTAACGTTGTCGTGTAGTAATACCAGCTTAAGCTTTATATGTATACCTGCTTGGGTGTCCTGACAATCTCATTACAGTGTCACTTAGCTAAAGTTTGATGGTATATTGGCTGATGAAGGATTCTTTTGTTGGGCATACCCAAATAATATCAAGCATGTTATAGAAGTAAGTGAACATAGATCCGGTTGGAGTTGTTGATGAGAACCTACATGTCTATGTAGGGAGAAACTACCTAGATTGCAGAAATGGACAATAATGGCTCACTTTTAGCGATATTGTATGCTACTAATAAAGGTCAATAATTTCATCAGCTATGTTGAGAAAATCAGTCTAATGGAAACAAAAAAAATAAAAACGGATGTACATCATTAAAAATAAAAATAAAACAGAGAATCTCTATACATTTGCTCACCTATATCACTACTTATCTATATCTCTTATCTCACTACCTGATACTCTACATCATTCAAATAGACAGGACATCACATAGGAGGGCATCCTATCTATATAATAATATTTTTGGGGGGGGTGGTTTATTTATAGTAAAAATAACATATAATCTATATAATAAATATACAAATATATATATTCTATATATTTCACATTGTATAATATTAATATATGATAATTTATATGATATCATATATTATTATTATTACTTATATATATAAAAATACAGGTATATATACGTATCAGAAGATATCTATATATCTCTAAGATGAGATATAATAAGATAGATATTATATATTATAGATCTAATATTAGACATAATGATATAGGATCTATCATTTATCTCTTTTACTGTCTCAGCTCTGTATAACTATACTTCTGAGCGAGCTGAGGTAGTAAGAAACAACTTAAGACACATTCCAGTACATATCCTGTACCCTCTCTAAATAACAAGGTTTTTAGCAACATGAGGAGGCTTACCAAAGGATATACAGGGGTAGAAATTGGGTTATTTCCTACTATGCTTACTTCACCTCTACTTGAATCTTCACCTACACCTTCATCTTCACCATCCAGGATCACATCATCACCTTCAATATCATCTGCACCTTCCACTGAACCTACCTTTGAACCTCAACCTTCACCTAATGCAGAGTACCATGTTCCTTCACCCAATGAATCACCTCTCCATGTTGTTCACTCACATGGAAGTAATGAGGGTAGCTTGAAACTAAATGAATTGACGAATTTGGTTACCACACCATCTGAAAGAATTGGAGTCTTGGAGGATGATTTGAAGAAGACAAAGCAAACTTATAGTGCTGCTTTTACTAAGCTTATTCTTAGGATTAAGAAGTTGGAGTCTAAAGTCAAGACTGGGAAAGTAAGGAAGAGAGCAAGGGTTGTGCTTTCAGAGGATGAAGAAAATGATTCTTCCAAACAGGGGAGGATAGATGAAGTCCCTAACACCTACTTTGCTCAAGATGATGAAGTTGTTTATGATCAAGATACTGCTGCAGAAACACAACCAGAAGATAGTATTGCTGGTATTACAGTTAGTACTGCTCCTAAAAATGTTAGTACTGCCAGAGAAACTCATAGTACTGCTGGTAGAGTTATATATGGCAGAAGTTGTAAAGAGGCAAGGAAGGATAAAGGCAAAGCAATCATGACTGAACCAGAACCTAAGAAAAGTCTAAGAAGTTATTAGAATAAGAGAGACTGGGTTTAAAAGAAGCTATCAGATTACAAGAACAAGTTGATAAAGAGGAAAGAGCTCAAATAGCAAGAGATGAAGAGATAGCAA
The DNA here is from genome assembly GCA_026074375.1 of Tanacetum coccineum. NCBI lineage: Eukaryota > Viridiplantae > Streptophyta > Magnoliopsida > Asterales > Asteraceae > Tanacetum > Tanacetum coccineum. The sequence goes on from BQNB010006307.1 coordinate 5,386, forward strand.
GACAGCTCTTAGCATTGGATGAAGAAAGAGTTACAACTGATCCTAAGACAACTAAGGATATTGATTGGAATGATCCTTCAGTTCAAAAGTATTGGGATATGAAGAATAAACCAAAGTCAGAAGCTCAAGCAAGGAAGAACATGATTGTATACTTGAAGAATCAAAGTAATTACAAGATGAAAGACTTTGAAGGAATGAGCTATGATGAGATTAGGCCAATTTTTGTAAAGATTTGGGATTTCAATCATAACTTTGTGCCTATGGATTTGGAAATTGAAAAGGAAAAGAAGAAGCCTGCTGAGTTTCAAGAGATTGAAATAGAACAAATTGAGAAAGATACTACAGGAAAGAGGAAGAAATCTCTTCCTAGAAAAAGAACAAGAAGTACTACAAAGAGACAAAAGGTGGAACTAGATGATGAGAAGGAAGATCTCAAAGGTTATTTAGACATAGTTCCAAGAGAAGATGTTGTTGTAGATGTTGATTCTCTCTCTACAAAGTATCCAATTGTGGATTGGAAGACTTACACTTTGTCAGAAAACTTCATGTATTACAAAATCATCAGAGGAGATGGAAGCTCAAAGAACTACAAGATTCTGAGTGAGATGTTATATGATTTTGATAGACAAGATATAGTGGAGTTATACAGGCTGGTCAAAGAAAGGTATAGTTCCTCAAAACCAGAAGGATATGATTTAATGCTGTGGGGAGACTTGCATACACTTTTGTTTGACGCCTGTTAAGGAGAGTGAATAATAATGGCTAGGATACATCATAGAATGAGTAGATAATTGTGATAAGTTAGAGTTTATGTGATTTCTGTGGAGTTCAGTCTTATCTGATGCAAAAGGAAATTGGATACATATGACTTACAGAATAGAACAAGAAATAGTATCTCTAAGTCACAGGAAAAGACTTGATATTAATGTTGCTGAGTAAGAGATTGGGAGGACTTGAATCAAAGAAAGCACCACCAAAAGGCTATGAACTAATGAAGGTCATCTGTATCAAAACGTGAAGAAATAGATAAGTGTTGAATGGAGATCATCATCAGAAGACAAGAAGATTTAATCCAAAAGAAACTTGAGATTGAGGCTAAAGGCACCTCTCTCGCGCTCCCCTAGGGGGGGATTGTTGGGAAGTAGATCTTCCCATCAAGAGTTAATACTGCCAAGGTAAACTATCAGTACTTAATTGGAGTTATGTTTGTCAAGTGTTAGTTAAATACTGCTAGATAGAAAAGTTAATATGATGATGCGCGCGAAGCTGCTGCTTGTAGATAAGGATGCAAGAGATAAATATGGATTGTATTTATTTTATATTTTTGGGAAGATACGTCGTCTGATTTATAATTGTAAATTGATCCTAAAGTTCAGTAGTTATCCTTGTAAAGGACTCCATTGTGGTGTTAAAAGGAGATCTAGGGTTAAGGTTTTATCATATACTTTAAAGAGAGAAATATACATCTTAGAGAAAGATATATAGCTTCAAGGTTGTAAACCCTATATCAGCGCTCACTTCATGCAAGAGTATGAGTACTAGTTATTATCATTAATATTATTGAAGCCATTTGGTGTTTTGTTCATCGTTCATTCGTTTAGTATGTTTCATTGATTAATAATATAAGAGTATTTAAAGTGTAGATTCCGCATACACTTTGTTATACAAACAAAGTCTAACCATTGTTATTTTGGATTCATTCCAAGGTAACATTCTCTTTACAAGGTTCCCCCGCTCCCTCCTGCCTCTCCCCGCCCCAGCCCCCCCCATCAAGGCTTTGGATCATACACTAAATTCCTACTTCATGCAATCAAAAGAAGTAGTAGTGATTTGCAATGGAAGAATGTAGGCCAGACACAGTGGTTACCTTTGATTTATGACTACTTTCAAATTAGCCATGCAACTTTTGAACTTTACAACGAATTTCTAGAGTTACTGAAAGACGCATCTGAGAGCTGGTTGAGTGTAAAGATGGCATTGAAACAAATTGCGATAAAAAGTGGAGAAGATGAATACACATATTAAGAGATGCTACAACAGATTAATGATCTTAAAGCTGCTTCTGGAGTTGCATTTTTTTTGATAAATTTATCATATCTTTTGCATATATCTGTGAGCAAACAGTTGCTTTATCCAAAAAATTAAACGAAGAGATTCAACGCAACAAACACTCCAAATTAGTAACGAGGTTGGCAAAAGTATCAATCATAACAATTGCAGGAGTTCTCAATGTTGTGGCTAAATATATGGGTAACAACAAAGTATTGCAAGATATGAAAAGTATAACTTCATATTCTAGGTGGTTGTGTTTGATCCAGTGTTTTACAAGTAAGAGTGACAAAAAAGAGTGAGAGTGACAAATTTTTGAATATGTGTGAAAGTGAGGGAATTTGAACAAGAGATCAAAGAGTATAATTCAGCAACGACAATGGCAAAAGCATCAAGTGTGTCAACTGCAACCATTTTTAGTGTGATTGGTATATGTGTAGGTGATTCCAAACTATTACAAGAGATGAAAGATACAACTTCAAAGTCTAAGTGGTTACATATGATTGAAAGGTTTTCAAGAAAGTGTGGTGAAGGTTTGAAAGAGAGAGGATTAGATGTCATAGGAGGTAATATTCGAGATTTCTAGATCTGGGATTGTATATGACAATGCAATTCTTTTAAAAGAACTAAAAACGAAGATTGCTAGGATTGGTTATGGTACTAAAGAGAATGAGGAGATGATGAATTTAATACATGAGCTTGAGTAGAAAATCAACACGCTCTTAAAAACTATTGAAGATATTAGTAAGTATGCTCATATATATATCGATCATGGGGTTGAATTTAAGTCTTATGATAAACTCAGTTGGATTCTACCAGGCATGGATCTTTCAAACTTCTTTGTTTATGTTCTACTGTCGTTTCAAATACAGTTTTAGTTTTACAGACCCATCATGTAAATTGCATTATTGATTGTTGTGTTCAGAACTGTAGTTAATAATGTTAATTTTTTTGGTTTAGGTTTCCAAACTCAGCATGATTCTAGTAGTATGTGTGATGGAGTGGATTCTTAACAGTAAGCTTACTTAAATGAAGTCAGAGTTGTCGTTATGGTTGTGGTTATAGGCGTTGGTGTTTGCACCGTGACTGATGTCAAAGATAATGCCAAAGGATTTATTTGGGCATGTCTAGCGGTGCTGGAAACATCATTGCAACAAATTATGAGTAAATGCATATCTTATCTCTCTTTTCGTAGTAGAAAGGCATATAAGAATTTGTTGTTAAAAGTTACACAATAAGGTTATAACTAATAAAGATAATATGGCATGTGAAACTATGATGAGCAGATACAAGTTCAACAATAATATGGTGATTGAAAACAATAATATGATTAACACGTTAACGGTTTATAAGCATACAAAAGAAAAAAAAAGTGTTTCTAGGCCAAATCTTAACCAGGATGTGTAAACTATGTGGTAGTCATTTAGTAGAAAGGCATATAAGAATCTATTCTTGGCTAATGTATGCATCTATATTCCTCATAAACCTGCTCATTAACTCTCAACACACACTTGCACAAACTGACTTTCTAAAAGAAGTCCTTGAATCATAGATGCTCTGCTCCCAAGAAGAACCACGTTTGAAACGTCTTCGTACTTGCCGCCTTACCCTTCCATAAACCTCATACCGTAAAATTGACTTGTATATCCTACTTCGTGATCATTAGTGTGCACTAAACCATTAGTGTGATATGGGTTGTTTAAGTTTTGGGTGGGTTGTTTTAATTCTATTTAGATTGTATTATGTCAAGACCAGAATCTGTACTAATTTAAAATGTTGTTAAAAACATACTTAATAATCAGTATGAAGTACAAATGGGGTGTAACGGTACAAGATATTCGTAAAGAAAAGCAGTTTGATGGGTATTATCATAAACAACTTTTGATAGTGAATGATTATTTGCATAAATATAGGTTTATGACTAAATGGATGTTTTTCTTTGATGTTGATGCGTTTATATTTGTCCAGAAAAAGAGTACGCTTAAATCGGTTATGGATTCGTTATCGGACTATACCCAATTCACTATTGAGCAAAGTACAATGTCGAATAAGCTTCCAAAGATTATGACATTAATTTTAGGGCGAATGACACGTTGTTTGTTATCTAATCTCAGGTATAGAATCATTATAAAAGAAAAGCATGAAGAAAAGTAAAAACAATGAAGCAAAGGTGAATGGCAAATAGACTAAGGTTGAAACTAAATCAAGAAAGAAGAAAAGAATGCAAGCACTAGAAGACGAGTCAGATAATGAAAAAAAAAGAGTAAAAATGTTGAAATGAGAATGTTGTTGCTGTTACTTCTGTAATCTTAGCTTATAAAATAAGCAAAGTATTACGCAACGAAAAGCAAATAACAATTGTACTTATGTATTAAACATTATTACTACATAGCATCGACACATTTTTACTTATGTATCAAACTTTATTAGCTTAGACTATTATTGGTTAGCAAAATTAAAATACACAATTACTGATAGCCTTAATAGTTTTAGCATATTGAAGTCTCTTAGGATAAATATATCAATGATTTTTGTATGATTTCCTCACTCAGTTCATCTGATCATTTTTGGGCTATAAATGTACTCATCATAGGACGTTTTATTCGTTATCAACCTGACTTTGTTTGACTTCGCTAATTTGCTAAGTTTTGGTAACATATGTTACTCATTATTCCTCAACCTATTAAGTGTTTCATTTTCTCATGTATATAATTTTTAGAGAGAATTGCAAAAATCGTCCTTGTAGTTTGGCCAAATTGCACATTTGGTCCGCGTGGTATCGAAATTGCAAAAATCATCCGTGTGGGAAACCTTTGGTTCCACTTTTAGTCTTTTGTTGAATTGAAATGACTAAAATACCCCTATTTTTAAAAAAAATGAAGATAAGGGTATTTTGGTTATTGAATTATAATCACATTAAAATGAGTTTTACGCTTGAAAATTTTGAATCAAAGTTAAAAATCTATCATTTTTGAAAACCTTCTCAATCTTCTCAAAATAAAAACCTTCTCAATCGATCTGGATTCTATATATATTAGTTGTTGTATTTCATTTCACTTATGTAGCATCGTCTTATTGTACGTAGTGTTGATTATCAAATAAAATCAACTTATTTCATCTAACGATTGAAGACTTTGGGTTGGTACGTTTATAAACCAACTACTTCACTGAAGGTTAGGCTAGTATGCGTCTGCTTCATCGAAATTGGAGAATTTACATCTATATCACCAATACCAGCCCATTATTATTGATGATCAGATTTTGAAACTTTAAAGTTTTAGCTAAGGAAGGGATAGTAGACAGTGATGACGAAACCATAGATTTTTTACTATTTGTTTTGTGTTTACTTGTTTTAATACCAATTATATGTGTATCCCATGTCTTATCCTACCCTTTAATGATTTTAGCTTTTAGCTTACTCGAGTTAAGGATTTGAGCAATCACATGTGTCTCGTTCATAGATTTGGATGAGCATGTGTGGTTTTGTCGCTTTTTCTAGAGCATTGGTATCGGCTAGAACTATTCACCTGTTTAAACCTATGTGTGTCACCCATGTTGCCTTTAAGAGCTATTTAAACTTTAACTCTAGTTGGTGTAGTTTTGTGTACTTTCGAAGCTTATGATAGAATACATGCTATTTTATTGCTATTGAGTGATCACCTCGAAATGAAACAATTAGACTAGTGAGAGTTGAGTGATTTTGATCTCCTTTTTGTGAGGTGTTTGGCTTTGGTATTTTCTAGCATAGGTAGTTTATAAATTCATATCTCCCGAGTTAAATTGGAGGATATCTTTTTAGAAATTATTCTAACAGGTCTACTTGAGGGCAAGTAGAAGTCAAGTAAAGGGATATTTGATAACATCAAATACTCTATACCTTTTTGTATCAAAATCCCTTAAAAAATGTTCATAATTTTTTATTTGTGGTTAAAATATGTACTTAATCACTTTATATTTCATTTTTAGGAAATTATGAACGTTGGAACGGAAAGACACGGGAATTGAACGAATAAAGTAAACATAACATTGATGCCAGGACAAAACTACGGCGTAGTTGCCACACTTAACTACGCCGTAGTTCCAATAAAGACCACAAGAGCATAGAAGGAACTACGACGTAGTTTCCACGTTTAGACTACGCCGTAGTTATCATTAGTTACCCAAAAAACACAAGTCTAGTCACAACTACGGCGTAGTTGGCCACTTTAACTGCGCCATAGTTACTTTATGCGTGCAAAAGGAAAGTCTGCATCAGCACACTACAGCGTAGTTCATACCCTCAACTACGCCGTAGTTGAGACGAATATTATAAATAGAGGCCCACTAGCTTATTCGTATCATTCATTTACAAGGGAGTTCCACGGATCTACTAGGGCTTCCAGAGAAAGAAGAATTCGGCTCCATCCATCACTAGTCCAAGGGAGAAATCATTTTTACTAATTTCTTGTATTAATCTTTCATCATATACATTACAAGATTATAATGTTTATTCAAATCCATAATTCCTTCATTATTTCTTGTGTTACCTGTAGTATGAGTGGCTAAGCACCTTAAGTGCTAGCCTTGTTATGATTCTGTTATGGTTTTAATGCTTGTTTCCTATTAAATTATCGTTTATTGGATATCCTTATTGCCTGTGGCATGATCCCTGAGTTTTGGTAGTGTTTATGCTAGTGTAGATCCTGTTAGACCTTATAGTAGGCTTACCTGTTGAATTAAGGGTTAACATGGTACTAGGGATAGGTTAACAACTGTCCTTAGTGTAGGGATTTCTCATATCACTGTCTATAGTATGATAGATACTTATAAAGTTTGGAAAACCCTTCTAGTAGGGTTTATAGTTGAGAAGTGGGATTATCGTCATTAGACATGTCTTTAGGATAGTTATGGGTTAATCATTGTAGACTGGATACTCACCCTTCGTGACTAACGGGGACCTAACATCATAGGATACATAGGACAAGTTTCGATGCCCAATCGGGTCTGTCAATATTAGAACCACCATAAGTGATAATTAGACATTGCACTAGGAAACACTATCTTAACTATAATAAAGGAGTAACTAGTCTAGTATGATTTTCTCCCTGATTAATTTTCTCATTTTAATTCCACTTTTTATTTACTTTAATTCTGTCAAATCATATTCAAACCATTTGATCTATGACATATTCAAATTAAAACTAAAACACTTAGCTTTTGGGACGACCTCGGATTTACCAATCCTGCACTACACACGATTGGGTTTTTTGCCCATTAGTGCGTTACAGACCATAGGTAGACGAGTTTTATAAATTTAAAACTTGAAAGTTTAATTTAAACGATTATACGCACCAAGTTTTTTGGCACCGTTACCGGAGAGCTAAGAATAGTTTATAATTTGAACTTTCATAATTTGCTCGTACCTTTTAAAAATTGTAACACCTCCAAAATGGGTCACAGCGGAATAAGGATCCGGGGCGTGTTACTTTAAAGATGTTTAGATCGTGTTACTTCGTAAAGTCATCCGCCAGCAACGATGAGAACTGTTTAGGCACTAGATGTGACTGGCTGAGCACAGCTTCTTGGTGACGCGACCATACCCATGTTGTGGCTGCAGCCATGTTAAGCGTTCTATACCGTTTCAATATTCGCAAACCTCAGCCTTATTTGTCATTGTTGTATGGATCGAACCTTATGTGGCCTTTCATAATTGGGATTTACTTGAAGGATAACATGTTCCTGAACCATTTCTTAGGCCAGCTCGTGTGTCACTCATGTTTTTTGTGCAAACAGACGTTTACCATGAGTGACATACCAACTGGTCTGATACATGTTTGATATGTAAGTTTGTGCTTTCTTACCTAACCCTTGATCTTATGTGTGTTTATCTCACTATTTCGTATATCATGTTTTACCATACCTCAAGACGACCCAACAGAAAGAAACTTGACAACATGAAACAATGTTTATGGGATGTTGTTTAGTGTTTCTGCAATATCGATTACTCTTGCGACCTTAATGTTTTTCTCAAGATTTCCAACTTAATATGGGCAGTCGATTCTACAGAAACACCTGACAACATGTAATAAAAGAAGTTGGCCATCTTGATATAAAGCCGAAGCTAGGTTATGGTCTTTGCCTATAGTCACTAAAGGTTTGCATTTGTTACTTCACACACCTTCTATGCATGCCGATTGATTTACGTTATTTATTATTGGAATTACAATGCTATCCATATTGTTATGCCATGGTTGTCATAAGGGATTTTCACTATCGCGCATGATGAAGTTGAGAAGATACCTTCTAATTAAGCACACGTGATAGTGACAAAACCCTTATCATGTAGTTAGCTATTATGTTACATTCACTAATCAGTGTTTACATCTGAAAAATGTGCAAATAATTTGTGTATTACTTATTTGGTTACTGGTTATGGTACCGCATGGTGATGAAGATACTATTGCTTACACGCGTTTACCAACCTGCAACTATAATTAGTTGCTTGATCATGATGGGTGAAAGCGACATGTATTTTGGTGGGGCATCAAGACATCGTGTTTGCAGCCATAGCAGGTTGATTCCCTATTTTTCTGGTTTTACACTCGCATTTCTGAGCAATTATGTTGCCCTTTATGAATGCTAATTGTACAGCTTCTATGCATGCTGATTGATTTTGTTATTTGTTATTGGAATTGCTATGTTATATATGCTGCTACGCCATGGTTGTGATAAGGGTTTGTCACTGTCACGTATGCCAACATTAAGAAGATGCCTTCTAACCAAACCTTGATATGGCAATGATGAATATGAGTAGTCTGAATAAAAGGCGTAAAAGCCCGTAACTTGGCTAGGCAACCTATTAGGTGTGCAGCCATAATAGACTTACAAAATCTCTTATCTGAGCCAAGAGATTGTTTCTTGCGAAATTCTTTTAGTCATAGTTATTCGATAATGACGCGGTAGTGAAGGTAACAGCCATAAACTGATTTGCGTTACGATACGTTGTCTTTGTGTTGCACCGAGAACGGACAAAAGACATCATGTCGCTACATAGTATCACCATCTCTTCTTCCAAATTCCCTTCATACACCAATTCTGCATATCAAAACAAAAATACGATTATGATTGTTACTGCCACTACAGCCTCAAATCGCGATACACAATGACAAAAAAAATTGCAGATTACCTTGATAAGACTATTATGAATATGAGTAGTTTCGATGAAAGTTGTGAAAGTGTGTAACTTGGCTGCAGTGATCTGCGTTGAACTGCTGACGGTTTTGTACATACTGTTTGGTACATTGTGTTTGCTTACCATTGTTTGCATGTGATGTCCCACCAATTTCATGCTACCTTAATGAGGCCATGATGAATATGAGCAGTTTCAATTGAAGCCGTGAATGTCTGGAACTTGACTAGGCAACCTACTTAGTGTGCAACCATGGCGGACTTACACTTTTTCAGAACCTTAAGCTCTAATCTGAGCGATCTTTCAAGACCCAAAAGACTTAGGTCAATTTTTTTTGCCTAATCTTAATCTTGCTCGAACTTCTGCTTGCGGGAATCGATATTTTTTGATCCCTTTACAATATACAAAGTAAGACACTGATGATAGCTACTTGTAAATCTGAGCCTTATATCTATTTGAAAATAAAACTTTTATATTCTCTTGATATGTTCGTTTAAATTGATGATGTGATTACCATTTAATCTTACAAAAGGCATTGATCATCGGTAGAATGCGTTTTAACAAAGAATGATGTGGAACTGAAGATAATGTCATGACAAGTAATTCAATGCAAACTATTTTCTCACCGCAACCTCTTCGGTTTCCCACCTTTCTTTTTGGACGCCCATCCTATTACTGATCTACGTGTGGAAAACTATAAGGGGGTTTGAATAGTTTTCTACCACTTTTTCAAATTTGTTTTGATCTTATGTCAAGTTTGTACGATATTGACGTTTGAGAATAGAAATAAGACAAGTAAAAGTAAAGTTAGAAAGAGATAACCGAGACACAAGTATTTATAGTGGTTCGGCTACAAGGACACCTTTCTTGCCCTACTCTACTCCCCGAGTCGCCTACTCGAGAGTTTGTAAACACTAGTCACCAATCTCTTTTAACCGGCGGAGAAGCCTCACAATGTTGCTTACACCTTTTAATGATACAAAGCTAGATATCGGATTCTTCACTTGGTAGAATCAACCCAACAACACTACTGTAGTTTTACAATGATGGAGAATACAACTACAACTACTAAATGATATACAAGATTCAGCGAGGTGAACTTGAAGATGCTATTGAGATGCCAGACAAGATTCTTGGAACTTGATCGTCTCGAAGGGGTGTTTGGCAATTTCTTGTTTGAAGAGAGTTTTTAGTTAGAAAGGTGTGTGTAAACAAGAGAAATGGCTTGATATTTATAGCCATAAAATTTATTATAGGCCAGTTTCGTCGGTTCTGTTGCAGAATAGAACCGACTTTTATATTAGAGGGAACCGGTGCACAGTAACACAATCCGAATTTTGATTTGCAAAATCTTGAGAGATCATGTGTAATCTTGTAAGATTGCCTTAAGATATGCTGCAAATGATTATGCTATTTATGATGCAAATATTACTTCACTTGTTTTGTATGAAATTTAAAGTGATGCTTAAAAATAGAAAATAAATGTTTAAGGCGTTTTTACTTTCATAGAGATATTACTAAATGTTATCAACAAAACACAAGATCATACAATAAAATAAACGTTTTTATGGGTTTATTTGTATTAACAATCTCCCCTTTTTTGTTGATGACAGAACTAAAATCTTTATGGAAGTAAATTAGTTTAAAATGGATTTGTTTTGAGTGTTTGGGTTCATTTTACTTCCCTTCTCCCCCTTTTTGTTGAAACAAAAAGGTGCTAAGACCAAGAAAAGGTTTCCAAAAACAAATTTATAAGTGAACAAATGAAAAGGTTTTATGCTCCCCCTTGTTTTAAGATCCTCAATATTGAGAATAAGCTGCAAACAAAAAGTTAGATACAAAGAGATATGCTCCCCCTTGCTATAGGAGTACCTACAAAAGAAAGGTTAGAAGCCAAGAAACAAAAATCGCTTCTGTAGAATCGTCATTGTCGGTTATGTTCTATGAATGGAACCGGCTTCGTAGCCTAAGGGAACCAGCTGACGTAAAAATTCAAAACCCTGTACCTTATTCCGAAATAATATAACAAAATGCAATTTTCAGAGAACACAATAATAGAAATATCATAACTTGATTGATTACAACATTTATTGATCATAATATTAAGAAGACAAGAGATTCTTAATGAAATATGATTTTATTTTAGTTCTAATCTCCTAGTCTAGAAATGGTGCGAGAGAACATTGAGACGATCTAGAATATGATTAAGAATGAACCGCATCTCATCCCGGAGATTGTCAATAATAACTTGTGTTCTTTGGCAATGGTCACAAAACATTTCATGAGTTAGCAAGGGAAAAGGGTTGTTTGGTCCTAATGGCGGAAGAGGTGAGAAGGTGGAAGTTGGGTTTGATAATTTTGGAGGAGGAGGAGAGGAAGTTGGAAATTGTGGTGGCAATGGTGGGAGAGGAAGTTCCATATTCGGAAGAGGTGGGGGTTCATTAGCCATATGCTCAATGGAGTCGAAGGATGGTCTAGGATGTAGAGAGTTGGTTGTTATTGGTGGAAGGTCTTCTAGCGTGTCGAAGAGAGTTATGAGTGATTGTACCTTTTCCGGTGATCTTTCTTTTTGTGTTTCCACCGAATACTACATTACCTCCGTCTATAGTCTTGTAGGATGAGAAGAGATATTTGTTACCCGTCATGTGTCTTGAGCAACCACTATACTTGATCCATTCATCTAGTTCTAACTTGACTTTTATATGTACCTATAATCACAAGGTAACTCAAGCATTTGGTCCCTAATATCTCATGGGTCCATTAGAGTTATGCATACCGTTTGGTTGACCCATGTAAGGAAACGGAGGACAAGGACCCCATTGGTTGAACATAGGAGGTTAGAACTGATATTCTTGTTGTGTTTCATAGTTCCAACCAACTTAATGATAGTTACTTTTAGGAAATAGAGTGTTGGAGTTCCTATGAGGCGTTTTAGGCCGTGTTTGGATTTTACTCTTTTGAAGCCCTTGCCTAAGTTTTAGGATTGGTGGTTGTTTGACACTCTTAGAGATGTTAAAGGAGGATTTTCTAGTTATTAACACGGAGTCATTTTTCTTTTCAATCTTATTTCCTAAGTTCTTTGCATTTTCCATTTTGCTGCAGAGAGCCGGTTCTGTTCGTTAGAACTAGCCGGTTCTCTTGCAGAGGGAACCGGCAATGCCGGTTCTACAGAGGGCATTTTGGCATTTTTACGGCCTAACTTTTTCGGTTTTGTGTTGCTAGTAGAAGCTATGTCATATGTGTATCCTATTCCATGTTTATCTTTAGGTGGTTTTTGCATTTCAAGCATTTCTTGCAAGGATGAACTACTATTTTCGACGCTAGCTAGTTTTAGAGTTAGCAAGTTAACTTTGCTTTGAAAGATTGACACATGACTCACATTCAAGGCTAATTTTCTTGTTTCTTTCTAGTTGTTCTACTCTTGTTTTAAGTTCGCAAGCTTCCTTTTTTAGTTCTTTATTTTTTGCCTTTAGTTGTTTGCTTTTGTTAATGATCCTAAGACTAATTTTGCATAGTTTATCATACTCATTTTGCCATGATTCATTATCTAAAGACGAACTACTATAGTAGGGAGTTTCGGATAATACCTCATTATCGTCAAAAGCTATGAGACATATTTCTTCCTTCTTGTCGTCATCTTCACTATCGCTCCAACATCCAACAACGAACGCCTTTTGATCATTGAAGGAGTGTTTGGGATAATTACTAATGAAGTGATTTGGATCACCACACTTGAAGCATCTTCGATCATCTTTCTCCTTTTTGTCTTCCTTTGCTTTCTGGAAGTTCCTTTTGTCGTCATGAGGTTGACAAACAAACTTCCCTCTTCTTCTAAAGAATTTTTTGAAATCTCTTACCGCCATGGAATACTCTTCATCATTGCTCTCCAAAGAGGTTGCTTCTTCACAAAGGACTTTTCTTGCTTTGAGAGCAAGTGATTTATACTTTTCTTTCTTGTTTCTAGAGGTCTCCAAGTCCTTTTCAAGTACTACCTCATAGACTTTTAGATTCCCAATAAGTTCATCTAGACGTAGAGTTAATAAGTCTTTGGATTCCTCTATTGCCGTGACCTTCAGGCGCCATTTAGTGGGAAGAGCCCTTAAGAATTTCCTGACATGATTACGACTTGAAAAAGATTCATCAAGTGCTTTTAGTGATGTAATAATAGTATTGAATCTAGCAAAAGCACAATTAATGGTTTCATCATCCGAGATGGTGAATTCTTCATATTTTTAAACAAATAGGTCTATTTTATTATCCTTAACTTGTTTGTTACCTTGATTGGTAATTATTAAGGAATTCCAAATATCCTTAGCCGTATGACACATGAAAATCCTTTCATATTCTTTTTTCGGTAAAGCATTGTATAAAACCATTTTTGCTTCATCATTTTTAGAAATCATTTTCTTATGGTTTTCATCAAATTTTTCATAAGTTATAACTACATCTTTACCATCTTTGTCTTTGATGGTAGGTTTGTAGTTACCATAAACTATAATATACCAAAGATCAATATCTTTAGACTTCACATAAGTTTCAAAGCGGTTTTTCCAATATATAAAACAATTAGCCTTAAAGAGAGGTGGTCGTTCCATAGACTTACCTTCTTTGTAGTTTTTCAAATCCATAATCGTTTTAAAGTTTTAAAATACAATATATTTTAAAAAGCTTTGGTAACCTTGCTCTTGATACCAATTATGGAAAAATAAAAGGGGGGTTAAATAGTTTTCTACTACTTTTTCAAATTTGTTTTGATCTTATGTGAAGTTTGTACAATATTGACGTTTGAGAATAAAAATAAGACAAGTAAAAGTAAAGTTAGAAAGAGATAACCGAGACACAAGTATTTATAGTGGTTCGGCTACAAGGACACCTTCCTTGCCCTACTTCACTCCCCGAGTCGCCTACTCGAGAGTTTGTAAACACTAATAACCAATCTCCTTTAACCAACGAAGAAGCCTCACAACGTTGCTTACACCTTTTAACGATACAAAGCTAGATATCAGATTCTTCACTCGGTAGAATCAACCCAACAACACTACTCTAGTTTTACAATGATGGAGAATGTTGAGATCGAATTAGCCCATCTAGGATAATAATAACAATGATTGATAACACGCAACGGAATAATAAAAAACACAATCAAAGTTATGAACAAGGTTTTCTTATTCATACTAATAAACTATAAACTATTCGACTTTAATCAGTCGACTATGAACTAATAAGCACATAGATGATTCATGACTCATCTATGGCTAACTACAACTATTACATGACATACGCTCTATGCGTTTCTAGACTCTCATTGGAGAAGTCTAACTATGAATGGATTACTTCTAACCTAGACGCCTACCCCTCTTTATATACTAGAGGGGTTAGGGTTTACAAGACAAGATAAGATCAAATAAAATTAGGAAAGTATAAATCAGCATTAAATACTATTTGACTTATTTAACCAGTCTTCAATCATCATAAATACTATTTGACCAGTCTTCAATCAGCATTAATGTTGATCTTTATCTTTTAGCTGAGCATTAAATACTGTTTGACTAATCTTCAATCAGCATTAATGTTATTCCAGCTTTGTCTTGTAGGTCTTCCATCTTTAATATGTTTTGTCATAATCAACTCAAATTATAATTCCCAACAGAGAATACAATCACAACTACTAAATGATATACAAGATTCAGCGAGGTGAACTTGAAGATGCTATTGAGATGCGAGACAAGATTCTTAGAACTTGATCGTCTTGAAGGGGTGTTTGGCAATTTCTTGTTTGAAGAGAATTACCTACAAAATGCTAAATAAAACTATGGAAGAATAGAAAGAATGATCAGTAGAAAAGAGAGTTTTTAGTTATGTTGATAAAATATAATGCCTAAAAACATTACTAATATTTTTCACATCTTTACGTTTTGATAATCACAAAATATAAAAACGTTCAATGTAAAATCAAAAGTAAACAAGTAATTGTTGGGATTCTAGATTTGATGAGACAAAATGAATAAAAGAATGAAACAAAAGGATCAAAGTCGTCATTATGAAACTCTACAAGCTGGTGGAGAAATATGAAGATTTGGTCAAATATTCTACATGATAATGATTAGGAAACATATTAATATGGTTTAATGTAATTTAAATAGTTTCCTTTTCTATTGATTTAGTTTCCTCTGTAAGTCATGATCTCTCCCTATATAAAGAGATCATTGACATAGGTTTTAGATATCCAAAAAAAAGTGTGTGTGTGTACACAAAAAGATGTAGACGTCTAGTGTTTTGGTGTAGCCCCAAGGATCTTTGATCCCTGTTAGATTGTAACCGTTCTAGAGTTGATCGTCTAGAATTGGGGCTTGGAGGAAACGTATGAATGGTAAACCTTGTTGAATATCTTTGTTCTTATTCCGCTTTGTTTTATAACTTATGAACATTGATATTATCCTAGATAAAGGTCTAAACAACCTGAGTTTCAACGATCTTTAGATTTAACAATTGGTATCAGAGCCTGGTGGCTCTTGATCTAGGATCTACAAGGTTTATGAAGAAACCCTAAAAACCCTAATTTTCATGAAATCGATTTGTGGTAAAAGATTTATGGGGTTTTGAAGATTAATTGCTATGATGATGCTTATAATCGTCCTCTCTACCTGCTTAGGTATGCAATACGATTATCAAATGTTGTTATTATTCTTTTAGGGTTTCGCATGAACAGTTAGGGTTTCGAGTAGATTGGTGAACCTGACGTGAAGAAAAGAGCATGTTGTGCGACATCGTATAAGTTTCATGTTATGGGTTCGTGATTCAGATTGAAGATTGTTTGATTAATAGGGTTACGTCGAGACACAAGAAAGTTTGGTGATCATGGTGTAAAGAAAACCTAGGGTTTAACCTAGAGTTTTTGATCGTTTTTCTTGTCGACATGAAACTAACAGAAGCTTTTTTGTTGTCCGAGAAACGAGGGTTTGTACTGCTAATGTTGTCCGAGATAAGCAGTTAATACTGCTAGGCTTGTCCGATATCGGACAGTACTTGGTTTTTGGATGGATTTGGATCTCGGACAGAACTATTTTTCAAATAGTTTATTCTTATTGATTTATGGCTCGTATTTTTGGAAATTTATTGAAGATGTGATTACGAAGAAGATTGTTTATCACTTATTTGATGATGAAGTGGAATTTCTTGGATGCGTGTTCTTATCATATCTTTTAGCCTTGGAGATAACTTGTTCGTGCTTTCATGATTTTATTGATAAAGACTTGATTGATCTAGTTTTACCTGATGTAAGGAGGTACGTTGTAGTACTCACAGGTATTTACTATCACTTAAAGGAGTTACGTTGTTGTGCTCAGTGTCTCATAGAAAATGAGGATTTTATCAAGAGATCGAGGTCTACTCTCGGAGAAGAAGTGTGAGTTTCTTTATCATATTTTAGTGCAAGACATAAGACACAAGTTTGGGTTATTCTACTTCAGCATCAAATTCGTTATACTCGGTTTTCTTCATCAGTGATCACTACATAGAGCCTACATAGTTCGGGATTCAAGAGATGGTAAACATATTGGTTTTAGGGGAAGCTTATTGATTAAATGTTTAACCATCTACATGCACCACTTGAGGGGACGTGTTTACAAGTTGCTTATCTACTGAAGACCCCTATTGGATGATTACAAAAAGGGGAAGAAGATTATAGAGTTATGATTTGCAGCTTATTATATGTGGTGGCATGATACAAAGGATATCTGATTGAGGGGAAGCTTGGAAGTTTTGTTTCATTCAGGGAGATGATTACATCTCAACTTCAGGGGAAGCTTAGGCTTTATGATGAAGTTCATACACGACTTTGTTTGTTTTGTCATCATCAAATAGGGGAAGATTGTTGGGATTCTAGATTTGATGAGACAAAATGAATAAAAGAATGAAACAAAAGGATCAAAGTCGTCATTATGAAACTCTACAAGCTGGTGGAGAAATATGAAGATTTGGTCAAATATTCTACATGATAATGATTAGGAAACATATTAATATGGTTTAATGTAATTTAAATAGTTTCCTTTTCTATTGATTTAGTTTCCTCTGTAAGTCATGATCTCTCCCTATATAAAGAGATCATTGACATAGGTTTTAGATATCCAAAAAAAAGTGTGTGTGTGTACACAAAAAGATGTAGACGTCTAGTGTTTTGGTGTAGCCCCAAGGATCTTTGATCCCTGTTAGATTGTAACCGTTCTAGAGTTGATCGTCTAGAATTGGGGCTTGGAGGAAACGTATGAATGGTAAACCTTGTTGAATATCTTTGTTCTTATTCCGCTTTGTTTTATAACTTATGAACATTGATATTATCCTAGATAAAGGTCTAAACAACCTGAGTTTCAACGATCTTTAGATTTAACAGTAATTAGTAGTAAATTTTCATTTCGAAATTTATATCACTTCAAGGTATGAATAAATAAATGCTTAATGCATTTTATGATCAAATGAAATTTTTATTCAACCTCACACTTTTATAAAATGTTGTAAACATTTTTATAAACATTACAAAATATTTTCTACAATTAAAAGAAATGTTTTATTCAAAATAAACATTTTAAAATTCAAATTTTCGGACCTAAAACGGCTAGAAAAGTTTCAGAAAATTCCCCCTACACAAAAGACAAACTGGGGAGCCCCTAGTCTAGGGCGGCCCCCTTAAATACACGGGCGGCCCCCTTAATTTTAAGGGGACCGCCCACCTATTTAAGGGGACCGCCCATAGACTGACGCTCCTCCAGTTTGTCCTATAAATACTGGACTTTTCCCCACTATTTTCTCACCTTTTGCACTCATTCTTTCTGCTCAAAACAGCCCACATATCCTCTCTAAAATCCTTTGATCATTTAATCATAAAGCTTTGTTTCCAAGTGATCCAAGCTTGTTTCTGAGAACGCGTTTATTATTCTTAAGGTCACGGGGCCCTTGTTTCTATATCATCTTTTACTTGCGTGATTTATCATTTGCTTATCTAGCTAAGGTGAGTTCATAGCCCCACATTTTTACTATCTTTACTTTACTACTTTAGGGTGAGAAACATTGCTTGTTTTTAAACTATGGACACAGTTACTTTACGTTTCCTTTTTCTGGTTACCTATTGCCTAAGTAGCAAATAGACCACTAATGCCCGAACTATCATGAACCGTCAATTGCTTAATCAATTGACTGGTTAAGTAAGCGCGAATGTTGTAAATAGATCTATTGGAACTAATTATCCCTATCCAGGTGAGTAGCGCTCACTACCTATGGGGCTCCTGATAAACGGATATATACCATGTCGGATTTCAGTAGGTGATCTTGGTCAGATACCTTTAGGGCAAAGTAATTCTTATTTGGCATATAATATGCTTCCTTTTAAATTGAGCTTCGGTGTCATGAGCTTAACGCAAACGTAAATGCTTTTTATGTGAAGTTTTATCTCCTATAAGTGCCACGTGCGTGCTGTAAACTTGTGGTCCACTTTTAAATATTAAATTTAAACCTATGAATTCACCGACTTTATGTTGATGTTTTAGCATGTTTTTCTCATGTGCTTAGCTGTGGATGTCTTTGCTTGCTTTATGGTGTAGCCTTGCATTGGATCGATTTTCAAGAATTATTATTATCTATGTTAACATCGTTGTCAAACTTTAAAACCTTTTATTCGATTTCGCATATTATCTTTGGGCCTATGTAAAACTTTAACTATTTTAATTAATGCAACGATGTTGGATTTTAAACGTACCCTTAGAGGTCGTTCTTTGTATCTTGTGTGATGTATATTATGACGTCATGCCCCCGGACACCTGTTTCCTACTAGACCCCGTTTGGGGGTGTGACAAATTGGTATCCAGAGCCAAGGTTATAAAGAACCAGGTAGTATATTTAGGTCTAGTCTATAACCAGTATGTGATCCTACGTGCTTACTTGTTTACATATATAAGTACTATCGATAAGTACGCAAGTATTAATTATAATACTTTTTCTATAATTATACTTAGTATAATCTTGCCATGACTATACCTTACATCTATATTTTTCCTGCATTGCACGCATCGGCATGGTTTCATATAAAAGGGGATTTATATAAACTTTTACTTGTGCAGGTTATGGCAACTCTGGTTATTTCTATTTCTTCGGACGTATCAGTCGAGAGTGTGGATCCTCTTTTCCGTGAGTTATCCTTGTCGGTTCTATTCCTGTTGATGTTTTGGCTGTAGTTGCCTCACCTGCCAGGGTGCTCGAGCTTGATACTCATTCATCGTTAGAGGTTGATCCATCGGAGAGTTCACCACCTCCCATATCTGTAGGACCTACGGTTTCACCTTTTATATGTTCAGACGATTCATAGTCAGATACTGAGATACCCGAGAGGCATGTATCACCTACTCCTCATGAGGCTATGCTTACTAGATGGAGGAGCAGAGTTGCATCACGATCATCATCACCTACTACTTCTACTCCAGAGATCCCTACTGCTCCCATTTTACCCACACCATCTGCTATTGTTGCACCATCATCTGAGTATCCACTTGCACTTGTTGTTGCCCCACTCGGGATTCGTCGATGACGAGCCATTCTTATCCGACTCGGGGAGGACATTCCTATTGGTCAACTTTACCGTACTCATCCTGGTGGGCCATGCAGGGCATTGACCGCGAGAAAGTCTGTTAGACCTTTACATTCTCATCATTTAGCATTAAGGTACACATCACATCACTTGGATCATTTTACTTCCAAATCATCATCGAGTTATTCATCTTCAAATCATTCCTTATCCGGACATACACCACCAGACACCATTGATGCTAATACATCTACACCACATAGATTTGTTCATCGATCACTTGCTAGGACTCCACGGTGTAGCGAGACCTATCTCCGTTAGAGGTCTGCCCCATTATCTACTATGTATCCACCGATGACATCTGAGTCGTCAGTTGGGGATTCTTCTTCCGAGTCATCTGCTAGACCATCTCACAAGAGATGCAGGTCCCCCGCTGCTATCGTGACTTTATCTATCCATGATACGTGAGCTTTAGTTCCTTATCGTGTCGATCTTCTTCTACCTCGCAAGAGGTTTAGGGATTCTATTTCACCAGAGGATAGTGTTGAGGAGGACATTGATATGGATGTGTTAGAGGACATTGAGGCTGATGCTACGGCTATTGAGGTTGTAGTAGATAGGGATGTTGAGGCTAGGGTTGATGTAGGTATTGATACGGAGGTCGATGTTAGGGTTGGTGTAGAGGATGAGGTAGAGGACAAGGTTGAGTCTAGTGATAGAGGTACTATAGAGGTTGGAGTGGATCTAGCTGCTGGGATTGATATCCTTGATGCTATGCTTATGCTCGATGCTGTAGAGCATTTGGAGCAGGTTGAGGAGGGTTTGTAGGATATTTATGATCATGTTATAAAGATACCACTTTAGAGGATAGAGGACATTAAGACGGGACAGAGAGAGTTGGAGTCGAGGAGTTTGATTGCTGGTGGAGAGAGAGCTAGTTTACTTGAGCAGGTTGCATCCTTAGAGAGGATCAACGTGAGCCTTCGAGGCACCATGATGATGGAGAGAGCGAGAGCTGATAGGTTTTGAAAATGCGTGAGATCTATGGAGAGTGAGCTTAGGAAGATTCGTAGATTCCGCTGCTATGACAAGATGCAATTTAGGAGATTGGAGACATTCGCTGTGAGGCATTTAGGTTTTCGTCCATGATGTTATGTATGGACCGTAGTCTGATAGTAGAACTAGTTGTTAGTAGTTTTAGCGTAAATCAAGTTCCCCTTATGGGTTGAATGTAACCGACTAATGCTTTTATATATGATATGAAAAGATTATTTGATTCTCTCGCGTATTAATTTTTATTATTATTTACTTGTTCTAGAAAAACATGTTCTATTGTATTTTCCTATATAAACCTTATTTACCATTTATAATGGCTATATCTCGTATCGAATCTCACCGTGTGCTATGTCTTGTGCTGTAGAACATGACTATCACTCGTTCTGGTACAACCCTGGAGGCAATCGAAGAACTTGTTAGCCGACGAGTGGAGGAAGCGTTGGCTGCTTACGAGGTGACCCATGCCAAAAATGCTCTCGACGTTGATAATCAAAGCCAAAGTGGTAGCGACGGTGATAACGGAAATGGTGGAGATGGAAATGGTAGGAATGGAAATGGTGGAAATGGAAATCCAAATGAGAATAATAGAGATGCTAGGCCTGTTGCTCGAGAATGTACCTACCAAGACATCATGAAGTGTCAACCACTCAACTTTAAGGGAACGGAAGGAGTTTCTGGGTTGATAAGGTGGTTTGAGAAGATGGAAATAGTTTTCCATATCAACAATTGTCCAAAGAAATACCAAGTCAAGTATGCTACTTGCACACTGTTAAACAGTGCTCTAACTTAGTGAAAATCACATAAGAGGACCATTGGAATTGATGCTGTATTTGCCATGTCATGGAGAGAGCTCGTGAAGCTAATGGCTGAAGTGTACTGCCCAAGAAATGAAATCTAAAAGATAGAGTTTGAGCTGTGAAATTTGACCTTGAAGAACAATGATTTGGCTGCTTATACTCAGAGATTTCAAGAGTTGACTATGATGTGCACTAAGATGGTCCCCGAGGAGGAGGATCGGGTTGAGAAATTCATTGGAGGACTCCCCGATAACATCCAAGGGAATGTAATTACTGTTGAACCTACAAAACTTCAAGATGTTGTTTGAATTGCTAACAACTTAATGGATCAAAAGTTGAAAGGATATGCTGTGAAGAATGCTGAGAACAAAAGAAGATTGGAGGTCAATCAGAGAGACAACCGTAGACAGCAGCCACCATTCAAAAGGCTAAATGTTGGAGGTCAGAATGTGCTGAGAGCCTATACAGCTGGCAACAATGAGAGAAAATCATATAATGGACCGTTGCCTCTCTATAACAAGTGTAAGCTTCATCATGAAGGGCCTTGCATTGTGAGATGTGGGAAGTGTAACAAGGTTGGGCATTTGACCCAAGATTGTAAGGTCAAAAATTCCACTACTTCAACTCAGAGGGGTCAAATAGTGAACCAAAGAGTTTTAACTTGTTTTGAGTGTGGAAGGCAAGGACACTACAGGAGTGATTGCCCAAAGCTGAAAGATCAAAACCGTGGAAATAAGGCTGGAAACAAGAATGGTGTTGGTGAAGAAAGAGGAAAAGCATATGTGCTAGGTGAAGGAGAAGCTAACCCCAATTCAAATGTCATCAAGGGTACGTTTCTTCTCAATAACCATTATGCTTCTATGATATTTGATTCGGGCGCCGATCGAAGTTTTGTGTTGACTACTTTTAGTATTTTGCTTGATATAAACCCCAATACTTTAGACGTTAGCTATGCTGTCGAATTAGTTGATGGGGGAATTTCTGAAACTACTACCATACCTAAAGGTTGTACGTTAGGATTGTTAGGTCACCCATTCAATATTGACCTAATGCCAGTAGAACTTGGTAGTTTTGACGTCATCATCGGCATGGATTGGTTAGCGAACCATAATGCGGTAATTGTTTGTGACGAGAAGATCGTGTGAATTCCCTATGGAGATGAAGTTTTGATAGTTCAAGGTGATAGAGATGACAAAGGAGAGAAGTCGAAGTTGAGCATTATATCGTGCATTAAGACTCAGAAATATATTAAGAGAGGTTTCCTAATTTAACTGGCACAAGTTACGAAGAAGGAAACCGAAGATAAGTTAGAGGTGAAGCGACTTGAGGACGTCCCGACTGTACGAGACTTTTCGGAGGTCTTTCTAGAAGACTTGTTTGGATTACCGCCTACGCGACAAGTTGAATTCCAAATCGACTTGGTCTCTGGTGGTGCACCTGTGGCACGCGCCCCGTATAGATTAGCACCTTCAGAACTGCAAGAATTCTCTAATCAGCTGCAAGAACTTTCTGACAAGGGATTTACAAGACCGAGTTCCTCACCCTGGGGAGCCTCGGTCTTGTTTGTCAAAAAGAAAGATGGATCTTTTCGGATGTGTATCGATTACCGAACCAATCGAGCTTTCCCCCCCTCCTACCCCCCCCCCTTGTCCGCCTGCCCCCGACGACCCCCCCCCTGGGGGGGGTTGCGGATTTGGTATAGTATATGGTATGGGTGGGCATTTTGAGGGTTTGAGGGGGGGTTGTGCTTTTTACAGGGGGGCGTGGTGGGGGGTGTTTGTTGGGGGCTGGGGGGTTATTGTTGGGGGGGGGGGGGTTGGGTGTTTGGGGGTTTTTTGATATGTGGGAGTTTGGGGTTGGGTCTTTTGTTGGGAGATTATGAGTTTTACAACGATTGGATTTGAGGGGGTATATTGGGGGTAGGGGAGGAGATTGTTTAATGGTGGAGGAGTGGTGTGGGGTGGGGGAGAGAGTGGGAGTATTGGGGGGGGGGTGTTAGTAGGAGGGGTGGTTGGGGGGAGGGTGTGTTTAAAATTGTAAGGGTGTAGGGGTGCGTGGCGGGGGCGAGTAGGGGGGCGGGTAGGGGGGGGGGGTGGTTTTGGGATGGGATGCGGTTTGGGAGGTTTCGTGGGTGGGGTATTTGGGAGGGGGGTTATAAGTAGTAATGTAAGTTTGGGGGGATAGGGTGAGTGGTGGGGTGCGATACCTTGGCTTGTGCCCTCCTATATGCAGTTTGTCACACTTGGTAGTTTGTCCGGTCCACATCGGAACATGGATTGGTTTTAGCGGAACATAATGGCCGCTTCTTTTATATAATTGTTGGTGACGAGGAAGATCGTGGTCGTGTTCATCTGTGATGGGAATTCCCTATGGGGATGAAGTTTTGAAAAACAAAAAGTTTTTTGATGAGTTCAACGGTGATAGAGATGACAAAGGAGGAGAAGTCGAAAAGTAAACAGTTTGAGCATTTATTCGTGCATTAAGACTCAGAATTATTATAAGAGAAGGTTTTTCCTAATTAATGTCACAAGTGTAATAGAATAAAGAAGGGAGGGAGAAACCGAAAAAAGATAAGTTAGAGGTGATGGTGAAGCGGACTTGCAAAACCTTGAGGACGTCTTACCTCACTTCTCGCGCTCTCTGCTCGCTACGAGACTTTCTCGGACTGTCTTTCTAGAAGACTTGTTTGGATTACCGCATACGCGACAAGTTGAATTCCAAATCGACTTGGTCTCTGGTGGTGCACCTGTGGCACGCGCCCCGTATAGATTAGCACCTTCAGAACTGCAAGAATTCTCTAATCAGCTGCAAGAACTTTCTGACAAGGGATTTACAAGACCGAGTTCCTCACCCTGGGGAGCCTCGGTCTTGTTTGTCAAAAAGAAAGATGGATCTTTTCGGATGTGTATCGATTACCATGAACTGAATAAGCTGACTGTGAAGAATCGATATCTACTTCCGAGAATCGACGATTTGTTTGATCAGTTATAAGGGTCAAGAGTCTACTCTAAGATCGACTTGAGATATGGTTATCACCAACTCAGAGTTCGGGAGGAAGACATTCCAAAGACGGCGTTTAGGACACGCTACAGTCACTATGAGTTTCAAGTGATGCTGTTTGGACTGATCAACGCACCACCAGTATTCATGGATATATATATATCGGGTGTGCAAACCGTAGTTAGATAAATTCGTGATCGTTTTCATTGATGACATCTTGATCTACTCCAAGAGCGAAGAAGAGCACGCAGAACACCTTAAGTTAATTTTGGAATTGCTTAAGAAGGAAGAGTTGTACGCCAAGTTTTCAAAGTGCGATTTTTGGCTGTCAAAGGTACAACTTCTTAGTCACATGATTGATAGTGAAGGCATTCATGTGGACCCATCTAAGATTGAGTCAATCAAGGATTGGGCATTGCCCAAGACTCCTACAGAGATTCGTTAATTTCTAGGTCTTGCTGGCTATTACCGACGATTTATCCAAGGTTTCTCGAAAATTGCCAAGCCTATGATGAAGCTGACTCAAAAGAACGTGAAGTTTGATTGGAGTGAAAAGGCAGAAGCTGCATTTCAACTGTTGAAGCAGAAATTGTGTAGTGCACCGATCTTGGCTTTACCCGAAGGTAGTGAAACCTTCGTGGTTTACTGTGATGCTTCTCGCAATGGGTTAGGCGCGGTTTTGATGCAAAGGGAGAAAGTCATACACGCCAACTTAAGATTCATGAGAAGAATTACACTACACATGACTTAGAGCTTGGAGCTGTAGTGTGTGCTCTCAAAATGTAAAGACATTATTTGTACAGCACGAAATGCGTTGTGTTCACTGATCATAAGAGTTTGCAACATATTCTAGATCAGAAAGAGTTAAACATGAGACAACGTAGATGGTTAGAGCCGTTGAGCGATTAAGACTGTGAAATTCGTTATCATCCGGGAAAGGTGAACGTGGTGGCAGATGCCTTGATCCGAAAGGAATGGAATAAGCCACTACGTGTTCGAGCTTCGTGTGACGATTTACCGTTTGTGAAAATATCTATATTTTTAAAAAAAGAGGTGGAAATGTGAGTTTTTTTATTTTTGGAGAAAAAATGAGTGGACCCCACTAGATTGGTTCATTGGGCATCTATGACAAATGTTGGTGTCTACATTTATCTGTAACTCCATAAAGATGTGCGCGCGCACTATCTGTAACGGCAGACATATTATACGATTTTTAAAATGAAAGATTTAAACACACGAAAGATGCACAAGACCACAAACAATCTGCAATAACTAAACAAACAAGCGCACCAAAAAACTTGATGTGTGTTTTTGCAAGCTTTAAATTTATAATAACTAAAAATACCGATTTTGACTAAAAACACAACATTCGGGCAAGTATACCCTATTCGAGTGTAATATAGTATTAGGTAAGTCCAGGTCGTTCCACGGGATTTGTAGCAATTCACAGATTGTTTATCAAGTAACAAAGCTAAATGATTGTCACGGATCAAATAGCCAAAACGTATGTGTAAAGCAAGAAAGAAACAAGGCATGATCCACATAACATAATAAATAGAGATAGAGCAAGACTTTATATAAACAAAGCATACAAGTCATATATGACGGGTAATCATAATAACATGCATATCTACGAATAACAAAAAACAAAGAATCATATCGCCTATAAACAACATTACACAGTTGCATTAAGAAAGGTTTATATAAATATGCATATATATGAGTTCCTCCCACAGATCGTGTCAACATAAGGAAGGGTCTTAAACAACAATTCTACTTGGGTTGTTTAATCATTTACCACATAATTCTTACCGCACAAGTCAGATAATGAATCACCATAGACAAACGGTTCAATATATATCAAGACAATTAACCCTTTCGGCATATTTCAAATGCAATGATATACCAAAAGATAAAAAATGATCCAAGCAAAGATAACATTGATTTCATAAACATATATATTCATAAGTCATAGCAAAATTATCCAAATATTATATCATGTTTCACATATTGGAACAAAGTAAACAACGAACATTACATCATAGCATCATTCCTACAAACAATGAACATCCAAACCTACTAAGATAACCCACAAGGCTTTCACAAACCCGCTGGAAATCAAGAACGCGTCGCCAAATGGTGTGTTTGGTAACGGGTTTAATATAGTAAAGGAATTAGAGATTTGGTGTGAATCTTATAATCCTCATGGTATGATGTGCTTAGGTTATGGAAATATGGTGTTTTAGTGGTGGTTTATGGTGGGGTAGTGTGTGAAATCCTCACCAACTCCTTCCTCACCTCCAAAGGCCTCTAATGAAATTGTGTGATGTAATATTACGATATTAGTGTGACGAGATATACTGAAATAGGGAGAGCCAAAGGATGTTATATAGGCTGCCTCAGAGGGCTAAAACGCCTCACAATATATTGTACGCCCACGCTTTGGGTGTTAATAGTTGTCTTTCAATTTAAACCTTTAAACATTCCACCGCCTAAAAGTGCCCGAATTTTGGAAAAAATCCCCACACTTTTAGGCAATTTCTTCAGCACGTTGGACCTTTTTCAAGGTTGTAGATAATTGAATTCTCTTTGTGTGGCCGCTTAAACCAACTAAAACGGAGTTCGTAAGACCGAGTTATGCCCAAAATAGTGGACAGGTGTCTGGAAGCGTTCAACTTGAGTTATTTCTTCGTTTAAGCTTCAAATCTTCGTGTTTACTTCCGCTTTCTTCCACGACACATCATATGAACCTACAATAGAAAATATACTTGATTAAGTGAAAGTTCTTATAATTAACCAAAATAGATATATAAAATTACTGATAACACATATAAAAATATGTATAAAATGAGCGTTATCAACATGGTATCAATGTAAGTAATGAATATAGTGGTCACTAAGTTGTATTAGCACCCTTATGTAAAATGATTAGAAAGTATTATTGAAGGTTTGAATTTATGAAGTCAAAATATTGAATTTTTCCAAGTGACTTATAGACCTAGTTAAAATTCTTAGAAAGAAGTAAAGAAAACGAGATGATATAAAGGAAGCGTTAAAGGAATGGTGGAATAACTATGATATAATGCAAAAGTATTAGTTAATGTTTGACTTACGTAAAGTCAAAATTGTACATTTTCCAAATGACATGTAGACTTTGGTGGAAAATTTTAGATGAGAAATAAGTAAGAACGCAATGTTCAAGCAAAAAGGTTAATATAGTGATATATTGGCATGGTAAAATGTCACTTAAATGACAGGTTCGTCATCAAAAAGAGTGTCGATGAGATAAATTAAGTAAGAAAAGTAGAACGGTTAGAGGTAATTAGTTGTGTTATAGCATGGCTCTGGCATTGCAAAACCAATATAGGTTATGATGCAGCTAGATTGAAATATAGGATTGAAAATGCTAAAATGGAATAAGGAGTATAATACTACCAAGTTTTAGTTAATATTAGACAAAGAGATTTCAAGGAAGAATATTAAATAAGGGGGTAGAATTGTAACACCCCAAAACCGGTTTATAAGTATTTAATTACAAGAATGCCATTAAAGAGTTTGACTATAACTTTTATAAGTTTGAAGACATTGCGTAATTGGTTAGTCAAACCCGGTAGTCAACTATAAGTATAAGTATAGTAAATAGGTTGAGAAAAATTAATGTGTCATATTTTAATAAAAGAATAGACACATAAAGACTAATGTTGTCAAATAGTAAATGTGTTTCATAAGTCAATGTGGCCAAAATAAGAGAAAGGATAAATTGAAGGATTAAATGTGTCAATAAGGCAAACATTCACCAAACAAATATCTGTATAATTCTAGAATTTCCAGACAACATCTTTATGACAGGTAAGGTGTGTGTTGTGGTGTTGATTCGTAGATTTTGTACACTAAAAAATATATAAAATATAATACTTTTAAAAGAGTAATTAAGAAAATTACCAAGTTACCCTTGATAAAATTCACTCTCAAAAATATATATAATATATATAATATACGTATATTTAACCGGCAACATATCGATCACCGGTAGTATTCACCCCCCCAATGGACTAGTGAAATTGAAACCACGTTTTAGTTCGGATTCTGATTTGAATGAAGCAAAGATATTTTGGATAAGCTATTACTACTAATTAAGAATCAACAAATAATGACAATTAAGCAAGTAAACTAATTTTAATCCTTAAAAATGTAAACTAAAATTTCACTAAATTAAGAAAAATTACCGAAAATTATTAAAAGTATAAAAGCCCTAATTTTTATCTTTTATAAAATTAAATTAAAACGAATTAACGATATCAAAACCTAAATACTAAATTAAAAATTAATAAACTTAATGAAAAAACATAACTAAGGCCTAAATGGTGGCAAAACCTAAGAAACACACGGAGGGACTAACTGAAAACAATTAAAATCTAAAAGTTACACTTTCCCTACATACCCTAGAGAATCTATCCCACACCAAACTACGTCCAATAAGCATATTCGATTAATTTTAAAGAGCTTAAAATGAAAAACTCAAAGAAGCAAAGTTGTAAAGGAAGACAGGGGGAACAAGATTAATAAAGGCTACTTGGGCTGAAACTCACAAATAAGCTCTCAAAGAGCTTATCTTTAAACTGTTATAGAAAGGAGGGCTTATCCCTTGGTTTTAGAAAATAAGCTATAGAAAACTCAAAACTAGATCAAAATGAAAAAGGAAAGAAGTTCTCAAAGAGCTATATATGCTTTAATCTATAAATGAAAAAAAACTAAAGTTTAAACTATTTTTATGCTACTAAAATTGATCATGAAATAAGCAAACTCAAGAAATAAGCAAAGAAACCCAAAATCCAAGTAAACTAAAAGGCTTAAAAAGCTAAACTAGACTCTAAAATTTTAAGGACTTATTAAATTACTTATAATCTATCTAATTAAGCTAGAAAATATAGACTTAAAGGCTGAATTAACAAATTAAGACTCTACTTAAGTCCTACTTGATTATGGAAATTTCAGGTTTTTATGACTTTTGCCAGCTAAAAAAAACTCAAGGAAATAAGCTAGAAAACTGTGCAATAAAGATTTAAATCCATTAAGCTATATTAAAAACCTCAAGCCAACTGAATTTGATAAGCAAAATCCTAAAATTACGGTCCTAAATAAGCTAAGACACAGCATTACAAACTATTTAGTACGCTAGTGGTAAAAAATCACTACTTTCGCTGAAAGTACCGCTGATGCAATTTGATTTTTAAGAACAGATTTAAGCTAAGAATTAAGCAGAAAATGAAAAATAAACTGATTTTAAAAAGATAAAGCTTTTAACTAAATTTAATACTACTTGAACTCCCAGCTAAATCTAAGCTTTAGCAGTACTAACTGATGAAAGCTGTAACTAACTTGAAGCTAGGACGGTATGTAAAAGTTAGCAGTATTAACTTAAGTTATTACTGCTAGGGAAATTAAGATGCACTCAAAACAAAACCACTCCTTAAAAAATTATGACAGAATTTGAGAAAAGCTTTTAAGAAAAATCTAATGAACAAATACTAAATACCAGATAAAAACTAGCTTAAAACAAACTTAGCAAACATGAATAAACAACTGAATAAGTAAGATTCTAAGATTTTAACTAATTAAACTAATATTTTTTGGATTTTATGAGTTTTTATGACAGAAATTTATAACTAAAGTTCTATAACTACTTAAGCAAAAACAGATGAAGACAAACAACTAATAAGGACTGGAAGAGACATTTAAATACTAATAAGCAAAGAGAATAAGCCAATTAGCAATATTAAGCATATAAACTATAACTAAGCAATTTAAACTGAAATTAGAGATTAATGAAAAGAGAAACTTACTTGATCCTTTAGCTAAAAAACAAAAGGAAACCAATTAAGGCAGCTACAAGCTCTCTAGCTTATTAGATAAGCTAGAGTAAAGTCATTGGGATCTCTTCCAAGTTAAGATCCCCTTCCAAAAGCTCTAATCCAATAAGATCCATAATAGATTTAACTGATTTAAGGCTTAAGTAAGATTAATTCTGAATTAAAACAGCTCTATTCCAGCTTATAGACTGAAAGAGCTTAATATGAGCTTACTTGGAATAATTTGGCTTAATAAGAGAGCTTTATGACTTTAAAATGCGAGAGCTTAGAAAATGAAGATTTGAAAACACTAAAAACTATGAATGTTTCATTAATTAAAATGAACTTATTACAATACTTGAATAACGGAAATTACATTTAAGAAAATTACTACAATTAAAGCTAAAAATTAAAACTTAAAATCGACTACTAAAAAAACTAGAATGTGTGTGTGTGCGAATGTGAGGTCTATTTATATGATCCCAAGCTGAAAGCTTCTAGGACCCTTGCCTTGCACACTCTCTAAACTTTTTTTAATCCTCTGCCATACATTTCTTCAACTCATTTGATCTATGTTGTGGGGACATGTTGGATCCATTTCTGTGGACACCTTAGGATTGC
The DNA here is from genome assembly GCA_026074375.1 of Tanacetum coccineum. Lineage (NCBI taxonomy): Eukaryota > Viridiplantae > Streptophyta > Magnoliopsida > Asterales > Asteraceae > Tanacetum > Tanacetum coccineum. The sequence goes on from BQNB010006307.1 coordinate 36,496, forward strand.
CAGGGCTGGCATTCTTGATGTGAACGTTTTGTGTTAGTTTTTTGTGAGTGATTAGCAACAAAAACCCACATAAATTTGTGCTTTCACCATGGCTAACGTGGCATTGAGCTTGAGCTAGGATAAGTATCCCCTTGATTAGACTAATTTGTCCTTGTATTTGTGCTTGAGCTTCCTTGAATTGACCAACGCACCCTTTAATTTCTATTTGCCCCTTGATTTACCATGGTGGTGAAAATGGGGGAGACGATGAATAGTAAAAGTGTTTCCCGCTCCTTCTTTGACAGTTAAAACTGTTGAACTTTGGGAAGTTTACACAAATGGTCCCTCTCTTTCTTTTCCCCTTTTCAAGTTATAAATAACTTTAGGAAATTGCAAGATTGGCCCTTGTATTTTGTTATGAGAGGAAAGTGACTAAGGCTTGGGCTGAGGCTTGGCTTCTTTGGCTTATTTTTGTACTCTTCTGAATCTCGTGTCCGGAGTTTTGCTTGATTTTTACTGTATTCTTGTGATTTTTGACTTATCCGTACCTGCACACACAAAACACAAATACAAGCATATTTTGGTCTTTTTAGTTTAATAGGTTATTTCTAGGTACAAACGGATAGTGTATTTTACACTTATCAAAATTATCCCCAAACCTAAATGATTGTTGTCCTCACTCAATATCACATCCTTATAACCAAATACCTCAAAAATTCCTCAAACTAAACCTTTAAAAAATAGCAAAGATTTTTGTTAGAGAAATAAGAGATCACAAGCTATAAAACACCCGACTTTCCTTTTTCTAAGATTTTTTCTCTCTTTATTATTTTTCTTGATAATTAACTACCTAAATACAACTTATTTGTGTTGACATAATGTATTGTTTTCATTACCTCATTGGTAACTTTTAGGATCATAGAATAAAAAGCACAATTAAGTGTCAAAAAGATAAGTTCATCATCCCCGATTTTTCACTTTTCCCATGCTAAGCTTAAAAACAAGATCATTGCTTAATTACAAGTCATGACACTAGCACTACTCATAAATACTAATTGTGTACTTACTTTTCCTCTGGCAAATCCTACTTTTGTATCTCAGGATTTTACTTAAGTCATATACCCGAAGGCTCTTTAAGACTTTTGTTTCGATACTTATTAATTCCAAAAATAAAGTGTAATGGTAAGAACGCAATAATTAGCTCCTAGCCCTTTTCAAAAGATCAAATGCAATCAAGATTAAAGTCCACATCGAGGCGACCAAAATTTGGCTTTTATTAGGCTACTTAAGCAAGGCACCATTCATGGCATATACCCTAAGGCTCTTTAGACATGAATGGACCAATCTCATTTGTACCATATACCCTTAGGCTCTTTAAGGCACAAAACAAGACAAAAATTAAGCAACATTATTAAACCTCAGTCCTTTAGTAGGCTACAACATCGGCCACGCCTCCGACAAGATGTAGCAAACATATTTCGACTTTGGATTATATAAGTAAAACCGGTGCCTTTTATCTCGAAGCCACATCGATAGCGAGTCGACAAGAGGTTATTCTACTTATTATGACACCGGACTCCACCTCATATGAAAACTCCAACATCGGCCACGCCTCCGACAAGATGAAGTAATCTGGCAGAGATACTTATTTATTATTATTTTTGCATTTTTAAGCCAAATTAAGTATTCCTGATGTGTACTCATCCTAATCACAAAGGAGCTTAAGAAAACTTCTATTAACTAATTATTAACCAAAAAACCATACAACTTTATTTATTAAACATTTATATAAAAGTGAAACAAGCTAATGGGAGAAAAAGCCACATTAATAATAAGTCTGAAAGAAAACCAACTTTCAAACGATTTAATGTCATGACTTATAAATAACACTATCATTTCTTGTTCTTCACAAAAGAAATTTGCAAATACTTAGCCATATAAAATCCAACTCGGCATATTTAAAATCTACTTGAGATTAGCACAAGCTTTCATTTACTAACGATTCAAGTCTAGCATGTTTAAAGTCTACGTGAGACTAGCACAAACTATCATCATTAATTGTTAAGGGAAAAGCTAAGAACACAAACACGTTCAATCGGTCAAAAATTACTTCTTATTCTTACCAACGGAAAACCTACATTTTTGTCTTAACACTTATTTATTTTTATTTTATTTATTTATTTATTTATTTATTTATTTATTTTTATTATTTTTAAAACTAAATAACAAGACAGAAAAATTTAAAATTTTTGCTACATTTTTGTGGAAAAACTGGTACGTGAAACAAAACATAAGCAAGCAAATCCCAAATCGATAGATCCCTTCCCCTAACTAAAACGCAACATTGTCCTCAAGTTTGAAGATGGGCCCACTACGTAAATCTAAGGCCCCCGATTTTTTTTTATGAAGTATGCAAAGATAAACGTTTATATTGAATATATGAGTGAAAGGAAAAGGAATCTCCTCATCCCCAAACAAAATTCACACAAAGGTAGAAGCTCGATATGAACGGAATCAACACCGACATGAGAGGCTTCAAAGAATTTGTTGGGAGAATCCTGCAAAAATCATAACAAACAAGCAACAAACATCGAGACATCGAAAAGAGAGCAAGCCTCTCTACAACACAACATATTAGATAAGAAAATAGAAAGAAAATAGAGATGATAACATGGTGAACTCCCAATAGCAGCTTGTTTTTATCACCGAAGTCGCAAGCTCGAGACTCGATACTAAATTTACTGTCCCCATAGGGAAAGTCAGGAGTCAGGAATAACCAACCTGGTGGTGTTATCCCCTCCATAGTATATGCTTCAAAACGGTGGCAGTATGGATTTGAAAATATAGAAACCATTCGGCAAGAGACTACTTGCAATTGCATAATGATAAACTTCATGCTTGTTGAAAGGTCCGGACCAACGGGACATGCGCTCTTTCGGAGAAAATCTTTATCGGCTTTGAAAAGCAAGACTTGATCACCAACATTAAAGATTCGAATCTTTATCTTGAATCGTGTTAGCTTCTTGTCTTCTCCTTATATATAATAACGAATTCTCGTAAGCTTGATCACAAGCTCGCTTAAGTTCATTGATCATCGAAGCTTTTCGATGATCGCGCCGTCGGTCCTTTAAAATCGAAGTTTGGCATGCTTGAGACCCAATATGCTTTTGTGTTCTAACAATACAACTGGTAAGTTGGACACGCTTTTCCATAACTAACTTATATTGGAGTACAATCCTATCGCAGTCTTATAAGACGGTTCTAAAAGCCATACATGGCAACCTCTAGTTTGCGGACCACGAGCAAACGGTTTTCTCCTACCGTATCCTCATCCAAATACTTTTGAGACATCGATTCGTGACTATCAACTTGACGCACTCCAGTTTGAGGATGGTAAGGAGTCGAAAAGACATGGGTTGACACCATAATTAGACATAACTTTAACAAATTTGTTCGTTTACAAAAAAAGGTCCCACGATCGCTTAAGAATTGCTCTCGGAGCACCGATCAGGAGAACAGGATTTTTAAGAATTTAACAACACCCCTAGCATCGTGGTAGGCGACGCTATTTGTATCAACCCCACTTGGAAAGATAGTCGACGGCTACTAGAATATATTTGTTACCCTTAGATGACGGAAAAGGTCCCATAAAATCAATTCCCCATAAATCGAAAATCTCACAAACTTAGATTGCATTTTGAGGCATCTCATCATGTTGAGAGATTTTGCCTTGTCTTTGACAAGCATCACACGTTTGACAAATTCGTAGGCCTCCTTATAAATGGAAGTGCCAATAAAAAATCGGCATCAAAAATCTTCTTGGCAGTAAAGTTGGCACCGTAGTGTCCCCCGGTAGGTCCACTATGACAAGCTTCGAGAATTTCGAGAGCTTCTTTGCCATCCACACACCTTCGGATTATTTGATCTGCACAAGTCTTGAAAAGAAAAGGGTCATCCTAAAAATAGTGTTTTACATCTTTAAAGAACTTATTTTTCTCTTGAGTCGACATTCCTTTTTTAATGAATTTCCCCGCGTGGTAGTTAGCAAAATCGGCAAACCACGGGGTACTTTGGTCTTTGGAAGTTAGAACACTTAAAGTCTCTAAAGGAAAAGTCTCGGTAATCTCTTTTGGATCAAAAGTATTTTCGTAAGGGTTTTCGAGACGAGAGAGGTGATCTGCTGCATAGTTTTACGCTCCCTTAGTATCATAACCTATAAAATCAAAATACGGAAGAAGTCAGACCCAGCGAAAGCCAATCTTGCTTTGGGCGTCTTTCTTTGTGAAAGAGATATTATCAAATGCGGAATGGTCCCGTGTAAACAACACTCATTTGTTCATAGATTAGATATGATCGAAACTTACTCGAAAGCATAAACAAACTGCAAGCATTTCTTTCTCGGGTGATGTGAAAATTCAATTCTGCCTCAGTCATTAGTCTTGCAGCAAATGAAATAGGAGAAATGCTTCTCAATCCTTTGCCCAAGAACTGCACCTATTGCATAATCACTTGCATCGCACATGATTTCAAAAGGTTGGTCCCGGTCCCAATTTGAGAGCAATGAGAAATGGACTTCGGTCCAATTATCTTTTCATGTTTGAAAAGGCTAGAATGCAATCTTCCGAAAAAAGGAAAAGAGTGTTTTTCTCTAAGAGATGGGTCATGGGTCGAGAGACGTTTGGAAAAGTCTAGATAAATCTTCGATAGAATCCAGCATGTCCCAAGAAAACATTCGAATTCCTTTGACGGTCGATCGGGAGAGGAGTTTCGAAATTACATCCCTTTGGCCTATCGACTAATCAATTCCTTTTCTAAGATCTTATTCCTAGAAAACAATGCCCTCTTTAACCATGAAATGGCTGGCTCTTTTCCCACTTTAAGTGCCTAATTTGGTGTCTTCACACCTTTTAAGGCATTTTATTCTAAATTGGCAAGGCACCGGAAAAAGAATCTCCAAAACTGAAAATCGTCCATAAAAACTCCATCTTTTCTCTACATGTCGAGAAAAATGGCCATCATACAACGTTTGGGAAAGTTTCCGTGAGCATTGCACCAACCGAATGGCAAACGGACGGTACGCGAAATTTCCGTATGGGCACGTAAATGTAGTTTTTTTCTTGAATCTTTAGGATCAATGGTGATTTGAAAATACCCTGAAAAACCATCTAAAAAACAATAAAACTCTTGCCAGCTAATCGCTCTAACATTTGATCCATGAATGGTAAACAGAAAATGGTCTTTACAAGTTGCTTCCTTTAACTTTCGATAATCGATATGCAAACCGTAATAGATCGCCATCCCGTGACTAATCTGTAGGCAACCAAGCTCATTTTCTCGTTTGTGAAAACGTTCATAACACCTTTTTTTAGAACACAATGACTGAACTAACCCATGGATTATCCGAAGATTGGATAAATCAATCCTCGTCAAGAAGTATTTTCTACTTCTTATACTTAATGACGTCATGGATTTTAGGGTTAACCCTCCTTTGATGTTGGACTGAAGGTTGGTAATCATCTTCTAAAAGGATTAATTTGTGAGCAAAACTCTAGATCTATGCCTCGGATATCAGAAAGATTCCAAGCAATTCTGAGCTGTTTTTTTCCGGTTTTTCAAAACTTTAAAATTGAGAGTCCTTTCTTCTAGGCTCAAATCCTTTTGAATTAAGACTGGAAGCTTGTTATTTTCCTCTAAGAATGCATACTCGAGATGCGGAGGTAACTCTTTAAGCTCGACTTCTGGAATTTCAACTTTTGGTTCATAAGAAGTAGCATATTCGACTGAAGACTTCTTTGGTTCAACAACTTTGAGATCTTTTTGAAGTTCTGGTAAATAATCACCATGGTTTGGGTGAGGTAATGGATCATTGTTGAGAAGTGCCTCGAGAATGAGAATGTTACCCTCGGGATCGTAATACGTAGCATTGAAAACTGTGGAAACTGGTTCATCATCGATTGCTATGAAAGCATCGGCTTCTTCAAAGAGTAGAAAATCACTTTCATCAAAAGGAGTAAGTGTTGTAGGATGAAATAAGAAACAATCGTGATCGAAGTACTTAGAAAGGATTGTTAGAAAGCAACGGAAAAAACGGAAAATCCAAGTACTTCTTGTGAGTATTCTTCACAAGTAACATCGATTAGATCAACCTTCTTCAACGATTCGAGATTGTTGTAGGAAATGGAAGGTGCATCACTACATTTAAGGGTTAACGATTGATCATCATTCCTAAGAGTAATCTCTCCTTCGTAAACATCGATTAAAGCATGAGCCGTCCTAAGAAAGGGTCGCCAAGTATCCAACGTACCAGGAACGGCTATAAAACAAGAACACCAAAGTCGGCGAAAAAGTAAAACTTCCCTACTTTGCAAAACCAATTTCAAGCTACACCGTATGGTTTGTGAAATTGTAACGGTCTGGCTAATTCTAATTAAACCATTATTGTTTCGGTTAGAGGCCTGAAGTTGAAAGCTTTTTCAAATGGATAAAGCATGAGATTGATACTAGCACCCAAATCGGCAAGTGCTAAGTAACTATCGAACTCTGAAAAATCACATGGAATGAGAAATCGATCGGGGTCACCTAGCTTTTCTGGAAGCTTTTTTAGGACAACCGCACTACAATTTTCATTCAATGGTTGTTTTGTAACTCACATTAACTTGTCTTTGTTATTTAACCTCTTTTTTAACAACGAGCAAACTTTGGCATATGAATGAAGGAGCATCCGCGCAAACTTAGCTCAAAGTGAATATTACGGAAGATTTCCATAACTTTGAAGCTAAGGAATATCATCCTTTTCACGCATCTTTTGTTTGTGAGATCTCTAATGGGAAAGGTAAATTATGTTTGGTTTTGTTGCAACGAAAGAAGGTTCTTCACATTGGTTCTTTGTCTTTATGGGATTTGTTCATGACGAATGGAGGAGGTTTGGATGTCTTCGTGGCTTGGTAGCTCGATATCCTTGTTACGTACTTTCCTTTTTCCACCACCACGGCGGTGGAATTGGAGCCCACCATACCAACACCAACCAATCAACCCACAATACATCAAGTTTTACTTACCAACTCCAACACATAGTGTGTCCTAAACAGAAATTTATGAAAATTATTCTAAACAAATGATGCGAACATGACTAATTTGCAATGAGTTGATAATTTTTCAAACTGATTTTTTCCAAAGAGTTTACAATGATATCCTCAAAAGGTGGGGGAAGAACAAGAATGATTTTCAGAAATGATAGCACTCGGTTTTCATGCAAAGTTAATCATATAAATAGCAACCAACCCTTCAAGTCAAATCTTTACCTTGCAATACATTCCAACACATGGAACAGAAGCCAAGCAATTACAACTCGTAGTGGTGTTTTCATATGATGGACCTCCAATTCCACCGCCGGTGGTGGAAAAGGAAAGTGAGGTAACAAAGGATACCGAGCTACCAAGCACCGAAGACATCCAACCTCCTCCATTGGTCCATGAACAAACCAAAGACAAAGAACCAAGTGAAGAACCTTCTTTCGTTGCCAACAAAGCCAAACCTAATTTACCTTACCCATCGAGACTCAACAAACAAAAGATTCGTGAAAAGGATGATATCCTAGCCATCACAGTTTATGGGAAATCTTCGTAATATCACTTTTGAGCTAAGTTTCGCGGGATGCTCTCATTCATATGCCCAAAGTTTGCTCCGAAGTTTCAAAAAGATGTTAAATAACCAAAGACAATTTAATTGAGTTACCAAAACACATTGAATGAAAATTGGAGTGCGGTTGTCCCTAAAAAGAGCTTCAGAAAAGCTAGGTTTACCCCGAGCGATATCTCAATACCATGTGATTTTTCAGAGTATCCGAAGTTACTTATACACCTTGCCGATTTTGGGTGCTAGTAACAATCTCATGCCTATATCCATTTGGAAAAAGCTTCAACTCTCAGGCCTAACCGAAACAAAAATGGTATTAGAATTAGCCGACCGTACAATTTCCAAACCAACCGGTGTAGCTGAAATGTTTTTTTGTCAAAGTAGGGAAGTTTTACTTTCCCGCCGACTTTGTTGTTCTTGATTTTATAGCCGATCCTCGAGTACCGTTGATACTTGGGCGACCCTTTCTTAGGACGGCTCATGCTTTAATCGATGTTTACGAAGGAGAGATTACTCTTAGGAATGATGATCAATCGTTAACCCTTAAATGTAGTGATGCACCTTCCATTTTCCTACAACAATCTCAATCGTTGAAAAAGGTTGATCTAATCCGATGGTTACTTGTGAAGAATACTCACAAGAAGTACTTGGATTTTCCGATTCCGTTGCTTACAACAATCCTTCTCCATACTTCGATCCGATTGTTTCTACTTCATCTCCAACACTTACTCCTTTTGATGAAAGTGATTTTCTACTCTTTGAAGAAGCCGATGCTTTCATAGCAATCGATGATGAACCAGTTTCACCAGTTTTCAATGCTACGTATTACGATCCCGAGGGTAACATTCTCATTCTCGAGGCACTTCTCAACAATGATCCATTACCTCACCCAAACCACGGGTGATTATTTACCAAACTTCAAAAAGATCTCAAGTTGATCAAACCAAAGAATCTTCAGTCGAATATCTACTTCTTATGACCCAAAAGTTGAAATTCCAGAAGTCGAGCTAAAGATTACCTTCCGCATCTCGAGATTCTGTACTTAGAGAAAATAAAAGCTTCCAGTCAAAATTTCAAAAGATTTTGAGCCTAGAGAAAAACCTCACACAATAATGTTTGAAAAACCGAAAACAAGCAATTGCTTGGAAACTTTCTGATATCCGAGGCATAGATCTAGAGTTTTGCTCACACAAAATCCTTTTAGAAGATGATTACCAACCTTCATTCCAACATCAAAGGAGGGTTAACCCTAAAATCCATGACGTCATTAAGAAAGAAGTAGAAAACTTCTTACGCAGGATTGAATTTAATTCCAATCTCGGATAGTCCATGGGTAGTTCAGTCCATTTTTTCCTAAAAAAGGTGGTAATGACCGTTTTCACAAACAAGAAAATGAGCTGGTGCACAAAGATTAGTCCACGGGATGGCGATTTGCATCCGATTATCGAAAGTTAAACGAAGCAACATGTAAAGACCACTTTCTGTTACCATACATGGACCAAATGTTAGAGCTAATAGCCGCAACGAGTTTTATTGTTTTTTAGATGGTTTTTCAGGGTATTTTCAAATCCCAATTGATCCTAAAGATCAAGAAAAAACTACTTTTACGTGCCCATACGGAACTTTCGCGTACCGTCGTATGCCATTCGGTTTGTGCAATGCTCCGAACTTTCCAACTTTGTATGATGGCCCATTCTTCCCGACATGATAGGAGAAAAACGATGGAGGTTTTTAAGGACGAATTTTCAGTTTATGGGAGATTCTTTCCTCCGTCCTTGCCAATTTAGATAAAATGCTTAAAAGATGTGAAGACACCAAATTAGCACTAAATTGGGAAAAGAGCCATTTCATGGTTAAAGAGGGCATTGTTTTAGGACATAAGATCTCTAGAAAAGGAATTGAAGTCGATAAGGCCAAAGTTGATGTAATTTCTAAACTTCCTCACCCGTCGACCGTCAAAGGAATTCGAAGTTTTCTTGGACATGCTGGATTCTATCGAAGATTTATCAAAGACTTTTCCAAAATCTCTCGACCCATGACCCATCTCTTAGAGAAAAACACTCCTTTCATTTTTTCGGAAGATTGCATTCTAGCTTTTCAAACATTGAAAAAGAAATTGACCGAAGCTCCAATTCTCATTGCTCTAAATTGGGACCAACCTTTTGAAATCATGTGCGATGCAAGTGATTATGCAATAGGTGCAGTTCTAGGGCAAAGGATTGAGAAGCATTTCCTACCAATTCATTATGCTAGCAAGACAATGACTGAAGCAGAATTGAATTACACAACAACCGAGAAAGAAATGCTTGCAGTTGTTTATGCTTTCGAGAAGTTTTGATCATATCTAATCATGAACAAGAGTGTTGTTTACACGGACCATTCCGCATTGAAATATCTCTTCAACAAGAAAGACGCCAAAGCAAGATTGCTTCGCTGGGTCTTACTTCTTCCAGAATTTGATTTTAAGGTTATTGATACTAAGGGAGCTTAAAACTATGCAGCAGATCACCTCTCTCGTCTCGAAAACCCTTACGAAAATACTTTGATACCAACAAGAGATTTACGAACTTTTATCCTTAGAGACTTTAAGTGTTCTAACTTCCCATATGACCATAAGTTACCCCTGGTTTTGAGAGCCGATTATTGCTAACTTACCACGCGGGAAATTCATTAAAAAAGGAATGTCGACTCAAGAGAAAAAAATTTCTTTAAAGATGTAAACACTATTCTTTAAGGAGACCCTTTTCTTTTCAAGACATGTGCAGATCAAATAATTCCGAAGGTGTGTGGATGGGCAACGAAGGCCTCCGAAATACTCGAAGCTTGTCATAGTGGACCTACCGGGGGACACTACGGTGCCAACTATACTGCCAAGAAGATTTTCGATTCTGGTTTTTATTGGCCTACGATTTATAAAGATGCTTACGAATTTGTTAAAAATTGTGATTCATTCAAAGACAAGGCAAAAACTCTCACAAGATGAGATGCCTCAAAATGCAATCAAAGTTTGTGTGAATTTATCGCGATACGGGGAATTGAATTTATGGGACCCTTTTCGTCATCTAGGGTAACACTATATTCTAGTAGCCGTCGACTATCTTTCCAATGGGTTTGAAGCAAAAAGCGCTCCTACCAACGATGCAAGGTAGTTGTTAAATTCTTAAAAATCCCTTTCTCCTGATTCGGTGCTCGAGAGCAATCATAAGCATCGGGGACCCATTTTTGTAACGACAAATTTGATAAAGTTATGTCTAAATATGGTGTCACCCATCGTCTTTCGACTCCTTACCATCCTCAAACGAGTGGTCAAGTTGAAGTCACGAATCGAGGTCTCAAAAGAATTTTGGAGAGAACGGTAGGAGAAAACCGTGCCTCGTGGTCCGACAAACTAGATGATGCATTATGGGCTTTTAGAACCGCTTATAAGACTCCGATAGGATGTACTCCATATAAGTTATTTAGTTTATGGAAAAGCGTGTCACTTACCAGTTGAGTTAGAACACAAAGCATATTGGGCTCTCAAGCATGCCAACTTCGATTTAAAGACCGCGGGCGATCATCGAAAGCTTCAGCTCAATGAACTTAGCGAGCTTCGTGATCAAGCTTACGAGAATTCGTTAATCTATAAGGAGAAGACAAAGAAGCTACACGATTCCAAGATAAAGAAATCGAATCTTAATGTTGGTGACAAAGCATCTTTTCAAACTCCCGATTAAGAATTCTCCAGAAAGCTCAGTCCCGTTGGTCCGGACCTTTCACAAACACTGAAGTTTATCCTTACGGCACTGCAAGTTGTACCTCATGCCGAGTGTTTCAATTCACAATCAACTGCCACCGTTATTGAAGCATTACTTCGACGGAGGGGATACACCACCGTTGGTTATCCCGGACCTCCAGACTTTCCCTAAGGACAACTAAATTTAGGGATCGAGTCGAGCTTGCGCAATCCAGCTTATTTTGGGCGCCAAAACTATAATCAATGGCTCAGGATCAAGGGTTTGGGAACCAAGAAAGATTGAAGGCCAGGATTACATCTCTGTAACCTCTCACACAACAAGCACACAAAGAGAAGGCCTTGGCTTCTATAAAAGAAAGAAGACAAAGAAAAAGAGGGATCATCTAGGAGTAGCTTTAGTTTTAATTTGAATGTTTTAGTTTTTATGCAATTTAATTTCTGTCATTTTACTTCTCAGTCGTGTAATCCTTTGCTTTTTAATGAAAATTCAAGTTTTATCAAAAACCTATGTTTTATGCTTTTAAAACTGTTGGATTATTGTGCTTACTTTTCTGTGCTTATTTAGTGTTTATAAATGCTTAATGTGTCCTTTTTATGATCACTAGTTCTTATTTGCCTCACACCTTACTGTGTTATAGTTCAAAAATACAAAAAATGAAGTTAAGGGGGTGTTTGGTTTAAGGTTGAAAACGGGTCAAAAGTGGTGTTAAACCACTTTGGGTGATAAGCCACTTTTGAACATCTTAATTTAAGTGTTTTTATATGTTTTTCAAAATTTTCAGAGTTTAAAAATAGATTTTAAGTTATTTTCTAATAAAAGTGTAAATCTGAGTTTCTCAATGCTTTTCAAATGGGTTGTTCTTGATGATTGTTAAAAAGTCTGCCTAGGATCCTGTTCTTGTTTCCCTATAGGGTAGAATGCAGTAGCAATAGTTCAAGTTGTGTGTTCATTGGCATTTTACCTTTCTGTCAAAAATTTTCTAGTTTAACAAAGTCACAAGTTCAGCAGTTGATAATCATAAGCTCCCATTGGTTGTTGTTCCTTACTCTTGTTCTATAAGCTCACTAGACATCCTTAATTATCTGTTTCAACTTATTTTTGGATTTGAAAGTCTTTCAGCGGCTTAATTTTTAGACTAAAAGTGAGCTTTTGGCTGTTTAGCAAGCAACCTTAAGCTCAAAAGCTCAATTAGCTTATTTGAGCTTGTGGCTCATTGCTTTTCCTTATTTCTTATTGCATTAGGTTTGTTAAACTAGTTTAGAAAGCCCTTTAGGAAATTTAGCTTATTTTGAGCTTTTTAGAGCTTATTTTCAATTCTGCCAAAAATATGCCCTGGTGCAAAAGCTCACTTTGCCAGCCCTGTAAGTAGCTTATTTGCTTATCAACCCTTGGTTCTTTTGGTATTTCTAGGAAGACCCTAAGCCAATCAATAAGCCCTAGTAGCCCCTTAGCCTTAGGACCCCTCTAACAGCTTATAACTTAAGCCAAAAGAGTGTCCCAAAGGCTGTTTGGCCTGCAGTAATTGGCCACTTGCTTATTTGGCTCATTTTTGCTTCCTAGCTGTTTTCCTTAGCTTATTTTAGTTGATATTTGCTTATTAGGAGAAGTAGATGACTCATTTGTGCTTATTTGCACCTTGCCTTTGCTTAATTGTACTTAAAAGCCAAGGAAAATAAGCAAATCTGTCCTTAGCTCTTGCTTTTTTTTAGCTCTGTCAATTTTAGGTACTTGTTTGAGGGCTTATTTGTGTCTCAAAGAAATAAGTCTTTGGGGCTTATTGCAGCTTTTTGGCAAGTATCCAAGGCTGTGGGCCCCACTTGTCCTCAATACCAGCTTAAGGGGCTTAAATTTAAGCCCCAAAAGCTGTCCCACTGTTGGCAAAACAGTTATAAGCCCTTTGGCTTATTTCATTTTTTTTCTTGCTTATTTTTGACTTTAAGCTTTTCATTTGTGCTTATTATGTTGGCCTTAAGCCATTTGTAGCTTATTTAGTTAGTTGTAGCTTATTTGAGCTTATTGAGTTAAAAATTCTAAGTCTTAGTGTACTTATAGATAAATAAGCCATTTCGCCACTTTTAAGCCCGTTTTCCAGCTTATTCATAAGCTTGTGTAAAAACTTGTAATTATAAAAAGTGCTTATTTATAAGCACTTTTCAAGTTTGTAAAAAAAAAATTCAAAAAAAAAAGGGGGAAAGTAGGAAGTCGGGGGTGAGCAAGACTCGAACCCCCGACCTCTACCACTCTCAACCCTCCACACTACACACTCTACCGCTGCGCCCTTGGGTCTTTTCTGAAAGACTCTTGGGCGCTTTGGTATTTAAGTAGGTTTTGGGTTTTAAGCTTATAAGCTGTCCAAGCTTATTTGACAGCTTATTTGATAAGCTGTGAGTCCCAGCTTATTTTTCCTAGGACCCTTGTCACTTTAGCTATTTTATGTAAATTTTTCAGAATTTTTTATAAAGTTTTAATATTTTTTATAATTTATTTTCTTTTTAAACTTCAAAAAATCATAAAAAATAAAATATTAATCGGAAAAATATAAACTTTTTTTTAAAATTTTTCTTTTTTCATATACTTTGTAGGAAAAATATAAAAGTTTCTGTAAGGTTAATTTTTAAAAAAATTTATTTTTAAAGAACGGGTTTTGACCCCGTTCTTGTCTTGACTCGTTTTTGGGTCAAACGACCTCCGTTTTTAGTCTAGTTTTTTTTAAACTTCGTTATTTGTCATTTAGAATCTATTTTAGCTTTTAAATTTGTTTTAAGGTTTAATTTGCAAAATTTAGGTTTTTATCCCTCGTTTTTCGTGCCCGTTTTAGGTTTTAAGTTATACGGCTTTCGTTTTTAGGTTTTATTTAATCGTTTTTGCATATTTAATTGGTAGAAATAGAAAACCCATCATAATCTTGTCGTATTCAAACATCAATCCTCAATCCGTCATTCGATTTTCCATTCAAGCCTCGTTGGGACAAAACGACCCGGGAATCATACTTCCGGCTACATATATATTTTATTTTGGGGAACTTTTGACCATTCCTTGTGTAAAGGTAATTGGTTGAGTGTTTGCTTATATATTATATATATATATTATTGACGAATCAACGACCTATAATTAATTATGTTACATTCTGGATCATTTGTGACGATTACTTTGTTGATTTTGCGATAATCAATACTTTCACTAGAGGGGAGTTTATAGCCCCTCTTTCACTTGTTTTACATTTACTTTACAAATCTCGGGGGAGAATACATGCTCGTTACAACTTTTTTACATATTCATTTACAACATTCATGTTTAAGGGATGATTGTTAGGATTAATGTTTTCTAAACTTAGTACCGACAGTACAAATAGTTAGTACTGTCAGTTATACTTAGTACTGATAGTACAAAATAGTTAGTACTGTTAGTTAGTTAGTACCGTTAGTAGAAAGTTAGCTAGTACCGTTGAGAAGATATTTAAAAGATATTTATAAGATATTTTAGAAAAAGATTTGTAAGCCTTTTAGGGTTATCCTTAATATATATAAGGATCACCTTTGGCATAGTTAGTCACGTGTGTTGAATATATATGAATACAGAAGTTTTAGCAAATCATATATCATAGTTAGACAAATCTGTAATTCTCTAATGAACACTTTATATAGTGTTATTTTCAGTTGTTCAGTGTTCTTTTAGTACTGTGTTAAGATTACCCGCATTTAACACTTAGTATCCATAGTCATTGTTCTACAATTAGTCGTTTGATATAATTCTATATTTTAGCTAGCTAATATAGAATCTTGTGACCCTTAAACATAGGATTTCCTGCAAAATAGCCACCCAAATCCCTACTTTTCTTACAGAAAATGGCACACAACAAATTCTGGGTAACCTAGATAGTTACCAGGTGGCGGCCCCCTTATCTATAAAAGGCGACCCCCTAATCGATATGGGGACCGGCCCCATAGATAAGGGACTCACTATTTTTTATATGCTTTTAACCACCTTTTGTTTAGCATCATCTATATTTGCCCAGAAAAATACAAACATTACTTGGATTTGGCCATTTTAACACTAACCCATACCATTTTACATAATTTCTCTTAATAAATTGGCTCCTAATCCTCATTTTCAAATCATCATCTTTCTTATTCATCTACAACCTCAAACACTTCCATGACATCTTCTCAAACCTCAACTTCAAGAGCTACCAAGAAACCAAAAATAACAATCAAACCACCAAGACAATTATTTATTGATCTTACCCAATATGATGTTAAGACTCTACCACCAAAACACAAACCCCTATCACCAATGCACCTAATGCACCATTTAAAACACCATCCACTAGAGGTACATCCTCTTCTTCCTCAATTGCTTCCGAGCTCAACTCATCACCATTTTACTCATCATCCCCATCAACAAATCCTTACTTGAGCTCCAACAACTCACCACACCCTAGAGTTTATCATCCCATACCATCACATGAGCATCAACCTATGGACATCACCCTTACACTCTCACCAATCACTCCACTTGACTTTGCTTTTAACACTCCATCACCACCACCACTACCATCATCAACCATTGTACCTCATCCAATCCTGTTTAATCTTCTTGATGCCTACAGAGCAACTTGCCTATGTTGTCTCCATAACCGAAACCTTATTTTGTGTTTGAGGGATGAACTACACTTTGTGTTCTCCTACATTAAGCACTTGCACCCATAACCTTCCGCACCAAATTCACCACCACCAAATCCTTTCGCACCACTCCACCTGCAAACTAAACATATTGTATGTTTAGTTTCCATATTTTAAATAAAAACTCATCACCCCTTTTGCAAGCAAATTCTATGGCTCTAGACCAATTAGTATAGTTGTAGTTTTTATTTTTGTATGCCATGTATCATCATGCTTTATGCATGATTTTATGTTATGAATGAATTAATTTTATAACATGGTTGTGATGGTTGGTTTATATATTTTTGTGGTTGTTGAAGTAGTGCATATTTATTTTGGCTTACTTTATTTTTAGCCATTTTTATATTTTTCGTAATATTGCTCGAAGTTGGAAATATATATTGCACTTGTATTCTAACTTGTTTTTGTAGCAAGTCACCATAACTCGATTCCTTGGTGCCCTCGAGCGAGGAGGAGCACACATCAAAGGGGAGCTTTTATTCCGTCAAATTAATATTTTCGCATCGACAAAGACTTTTTGATTCTACAAAAAGGGAGAGAAATGGAATAAAACTCACTAAAAATTTGTTTAAATATATTTTTACATATAATGAGTTTATATTCTGTAATCATCAAAAATGGGGAGATTGTTAATACAAATAATGTCTAAAAACGTTATTTATATTTTTCGACTTCTCTACGTTTTGATTAAACGTAAACAAGTTATTAGTCTTAAATTTCCATTTCGACGTAAATCACTTAAGGTATGTACAAACAAATGATTAATTTGTTAAATGATCAAAGAAATACATTTTTGTCCTAAACTTTATATTTTTACAAATGTAATAAAAACATTTTACAGAAATAAATTAGAAAACATATTTTTGTAATTAAAAGAAATGTTTTATTCAAATATATATTTGATATCAGATTTTCCCCCCCCCCACGCCCCCAAAAAAAAATTGCTTAAAGGAAAAATCTTAAACCTTGGTTTGGGATACATTTTCATAAGTTTTCTAAAGTCTACTTGAGGACAAGTAGGATTCAAGTGGGGGATATTTGATGACATCAAATAACATCTATTTTATAACATCATTTATCCCAGCTAAATTGCTCGTTTTACATTATTTATGCATGAATTGATACTTAATTAATTATATTTATGATTTGCAGTAATTATCGAGCAAAGAGTGAAAGTTAATCAAAAGGCACGCATTTTGGAGCTTAAACGAAGAAATCATGAAGAGCACTGTTCTGACAACATATATGCCGTATCCATCAAGGACGATACGACGTATCCGTGCCCTAAACTCACTCAACATCCACGAAGAGAAGATCTATACGCCGCATCTAGATGAAGCCATACGCCGTATTCAAAGTACAAGCCATGGAACATTCTGGAATATAATAATCGTGGAGCCCACGCCAAGAAACCCCAATACGCCATATTGAACCCTTTCATATGGCGTATCGACTAAATTCTAGGCCTTGTAAATACCAAACCCTAATATGATGCAAAGTGCTTCAATTCATAGGAAAACCCTTGTAATTTCTATACTCTAAATACACGTTCGGTTTTTAGTATTGTTCGATTTCATTATCGTTTAGTTTACTTTAATCATTCATCTATGACATTTGTATAGTTACAATGGCTATTGGCTAATACCTTTAGGTATTAGCCATGTTTATGATAATTTAATGTTTGGTTTGTTTATTTAGATTGTATGCTTATTCGTTGTGTGTTGATTATGTTTGATAACGCTCAAATTATGCATGTTTTTATATACGTTATCAATGATTTTATATATATATAAATTGGTTAATAATAAAAACTTTTGGTATAGAATCGAGTATATTTTCTATTGTAGGTTCTAAGTACGTGTCGTGGAAGAAAACAGAAGAAAACACAAAGATTTAAAGCTTAAACAAAGAAATAACTGAAGATAAAGATCTCCCGACACCTGTCCACTGTTTTGGCCATAACTTGAGCATACGAACTTCGTTTGACGCGATTCTGGGGGCCAGGCGTCCAGGAAAGATTGCGGCGCACTTTTCACAAAATCCGCCGCACAAATAAAAAATTGCGGCGCACTTTTCACAAAATCCCAAGTACGGCGCATAAATAAAAATGCGCGCCGCACTTTCAGTCTGCAGCATTAAAAACACGAATTTAGCCCCAATAAAGTCCACATACAAGCTTTGCTTGGTCTCCAAGTAAATTTTACCCTATAAATACCCCTCAAATTCGTCCAATCCAACACACCAATCCATATCTCACACACACAATCTCTAAATCCAGTGGGAGAGGAGGAAAGAGTGGTGAGGATCTTAGAATCCAATGATCCAAACACCCCTTCTCACCACCATGCTACCACCACTCTCCACCACAAAATACCATTGATCCACCACCATATCTAGACCACATTCTATCCATTTCTAGAATCTAAGCACTTCCCATTTTGATTCTTAGAGGATTCACACCAAATTCTCTTAAGATCATCACCATAAACCTTTTTACCAAACACTCTATTTGGTGATATATTACAGATTTCCAAAAGTTACATAGTATATTATGGGTTATCTTAGTAGCATTTGGTTGTTGGTTGATCATGGAACCATTAGTTTTGGGATTGACGGTATATTGTTACTTTGCTTCTTATATGTGAAACATGAATAATATTTGGATGATTTTGCTATAATTTATGAATATACATGTTTATGAATTCGATGTTATTTTACTTGGATCATTGTTTATCTTTTGATATATCTTGCAATTGAAATAGGCCGAAAAGATTAATTGTTTTGATGTATTTTGAACCGTTTGTCTATGGCGTGTCAATATCATGCTTGTGAGAATTGTGTGGTAAATTGATAAATAAACTAAGTAGAATAATGTTTAAGACCTTTCCTTATGTTGACCGGCCGGGTTGGGAGGAATTCATATATATACATATTTGATATAAACCATTCTTAATGCACTAGTGATGATATAGTATATAGGCCGAAAGGATTCTATGTTATCATTGGTAGATATGCTTGTTATTATGATTACCCATCATATATGACTTGTATGCTTTGTTTATATAAAGTGTTGCTCTATCTCTATCTATTATGTTATGTGAATCATGCCTTGTCCCTTGCTTGCTTTATGCACACGTTTAGGCTATTTGATTTGTGACAATCAATTGGCTTTGTTACTTGATAAACAATCTGTGAATTGCTACCAATCCCGCGGAACGACCTGGACTTACCTAAAGCTATACTATACACGAACGGGTATACTTCTCGAATGTTGTGTTTTTAGTCAAAATCGGTATTTCTAGTTATTACAAATTTAAAGCTTGTAAAAACACCATATCAAGTTTTTGGGGCCGCTGCCGGAGACTTGTTTAGTTGTTTACAGATTGTTTGCTAGTCTTGTGCATCTTACGTGTGTTTAAATCTCCTAAAATCTGTTAAAACATGTCTGCTATTGCAGAAAGTATGGCGCACAATTAACCTTGTGCGTCGCACTTCCCCCGTTCCTGTTTCTTATTTTGCAGGTTTATACCTGAAGTGTGCCGGTTTCACACCAAAATCGCCATACTTATTTTACAAATCAGCATTTATAAACTCGTCGTACCGTTTTCTGGCAAACGGAACCCAAAAAATCGTTTTTCCTCAGGAAGTGCGCCTCACATACAACTTGTGCGCCGGTTTTCCTGAAAACCCAAAAAGTACGCCGCACTTTTTGCAAATTTTGACAAACAGAATCTGATTTCAAAACCAAAACTCAAACAAACCCCCAAATTTCTAGTCTCAGGTATGTGATCATTTGAAATTCCATTTTATCTGATTATACGCCTTGTAATTTTGTTAATATTTAGTTTGTCATTCGAGAAAAAAAAACCAAAAAGATTTTTTATTTTTAAATTGTTTTTGCTTATTTTAATTATTGACATGTTCTTGTTCATATAATAAAACATGTGTTTTGTTAATCTCTTAGTTTGTTTGATATTTCTCTTGAATTGCATATGTAAAAAAAAGATGAAATTTTAGAAAATTTGCAGTAAGTACGTCGCACTTCTTTCGAAATGCGCCGCACTTTGCACCTGCATACAAAAAAAACATTTTTGTATAAAAATAAACCGATGCATTGTCTTTTCCGGTTATGTGAATATATGTGTTAAATGTTTTTATTTGCTTATGCATCTTAGTTTTCTATTTTATGTGTGTTTGTTTGCATTATTATGTAAAAATGTTAAAAACTATAAAAATCTAAAAAGAGTTTCATATTTTTTAGTTTTATTGTCTATGTGTTTGTTTGTCAGTATTTGTTTATATATGTGTTATTGATTCGGTTTAAAACAACACCTTTTACTATATATATAAATATAAATATAAATATATATAATATAAGAATTATCTCAAAGTATCAATAATAAGAATTCCATAAGGCTTTTTGAAAGGATAATCACTTTTGACCAAAGCAAAATTCTAAAAACCTTCTCGGGTCGTGTCCCGGCGAGGTATGAATGGAAAATCGAGGTAACGTGTGTGGAATAATGCTTGAATAATCACAAATTTGATTAGGTTTTCTATTTCTACAAATAAAATATACAAACAAGTAAAGGCAAACTAAAAACGAAAGCAATTAAAGCCTAAACACGAAAAACGTTAACGGGATTCAAATCTCGTTATTTAAAAAAACAAATTCTACAAATTTAACCCTACGAAAGCAAAATTAATGTTTATAAGTCCTAAATGATAAAAGAAAATTAAAAAAAAAAGAATTATATTTTTTTGACTTTTATATTTTTTATTATGAATTAAAAACTGATTTAATCTAAAAAATTAATAAAAAATACTAAACTAATTTGGAAAATTTTAAAAAAATAAGAAAAGTCCTTTGAACAATGTTGTATTTAAGAAAAATAAAATGGAGAAACCAGCTTTTCACAATAAGCTGAAAATAAGCTAAGAAAGGCTTATAGCTAAAACTGACTAAAAAGGGGTTAAAAGATTAATGTGTGCAAATAAAAACGGAAAAGACCCAAGGGCACGAGTGTTGGTGTGTGTTGTGTGAAATATGTTGGTTGAGTGAGGTTGAGGTCAGGGGTTCGAGCCTTGCTCACCCCTGATTTCCCTCAACTCCCAACATATTTTTTTTACAAATTTTTTTTAAACAACTTTTTTTGTATTTTATATATTCACAAAATAATCAATAAACTTCACGGAGAAGGTTCTTCAAACACTGGTCTTCAAACGTACACAATAATTGTATCACAACCTCCCCGGCAACGGCGCCAAAAATTGATTCGGTTTAAAACAACACCTTTTACTATATATATAAATATAAATATAAATATAAATAATATAAGAATTATCTCAAAGTATCAATAATAAGAATTCCATAAGGCTTTTTGAAAGGATAATCATTTTTGACCAAAGCAAAATTCTAAAAACCTTCACGGGTCGTGTCCCGGCGAGGTGTGAATGGAAAATCGAGGTAACGTGTGTAGAATAATGCTTGAATAATCACAAATTTGATTAGGTTTTCTATTTCTACAAATAAAATATACAAACAAGTAAAGGCAAACTAAAAACGAAAGCAATTAAAGCCTAAACACGAAAAATGTTAACGGGATTCAAATCCCGTTCTTTAAAAAAACAAATTCTACAAATTTAACCCTACGAAAGCAAAATTATTTTTTATAAGTCCTAAATGATAAAAGAAATTTTTTTTAAAAAGAATTATATTTTTTTGACTTTCATATTTTTTATTATGAATTAAAAACTGATTTAATCTTAAAAATTAATAAAAAATACTAAACTAATTTGAAAAATTATAAAAAAATATAAGAAAAGTCCTTTGAACAATGCTGTATTTAAGAAAAATAAAACGGAGAAACCAGCTTATCACAATAAGCCGAAAATAAGCCAAGAAAGGCTTATAGCTAAAATTGACTAAAAAGGGGTTAAAAGATTAATGTGTGCAAATAAAAACGAAAAAGACCCAAGGGCACGAGTGGTGGTGTGTGTTGTGTGAAATATGTTGGTTGAGTGAGGTTGAGGTCAGGGGTTCGAGCCTTGCTCACCCTTGATTTCCCTCAACTCCCAACATATTTTTTTTACAAATTTTTTTTAAACAACTTTTTAGATAAGCTAAAAATAAGGACTTTTTGTAAAAGAAACTTTTCTAAAAAGCACAAATAAGCACAGAAATAAGCTAAAAAGGTAATAGAATGGCTTTTTACACTAAGGGACTATAAAGCTAACTGTTAAGCATTTTTTGGACCTAATAAGCTAAAAGAAAACAAGATAAGCAAAAACAGACCAAAACCTACACCTAATAAGCAAATAGAAACCTAAATTAAGCAATCTTAATAAGCCATAAGCTGTGAAAAGCAATTAAGCACTTTGCTAAAAACTGTTAACAAACAACCCAAGGGGTCACTTTCTAGCTTATTTTTAAGCTAGAAAACAGATCCTTATAGCTTAGTGGCCTATATCACCAGAAAGCTTATGCAATAAGCTACAATAATCCACAAAGAAAAAGCATTTTGAAATTCATTTAAGCCATGAAAAAGCAATGACAATAAGCTGATTCACACAAATCCTTACTTTTAGGCTTAAAAATAAGTCAACAAACATATCCTTATGACTATAAGACCTCAAAACAGATCAAGATTGACCCTTAAAGAACACATTACAACTTTCAGAAATCATTTTGAAATTCAGGATAAGCAGGAAAAGCTAAATGAAAAAGCTGATTTTAAGACTTTGAAATACTTAACCACTTTTGACAGATTTATGCAAACACAAAAACTACACTTGCAGACTTAAAGACACCTACTCTAATACGTCAAATACATCAAATGGATCATAAAATCATGAACTTCAAAAAATCTAAGACTAAGAATCAAGATTAACAGTTTTAAGTTAAGAAAATCTCACATATTCAAACACTAAGTTCTAAAAATCTTAAAACTAAATTTTAACACTTAAAACCTTTTGAAAACTAAAGTTTATGACTAATTTAAGCTTAACTAAGTTGACCCAATAGTATAAACCATTTCTGACCCATTTTGACCCCACAAACTCAATTAAACCAAACACCTCTTTAAATTTGCAAAATCCATTTTTAAGCTGATAACAGGCTAAGTAAACTTAAACAAATTAAAAACAGATTAAGCACAGAGTAAATTAATAACAAATAAGCACTTAGAACATTAAGATAAGCATTAAAAATAAGCAAACAAGATTAGCAGTTTTAAAGCTAAATAAGACAGATTTGTGAAAAACTCAAACAAAAGAAATTTAAACAACAAGCAAGCATCACAAAGCTATAATAAACATAAATAAGTATAAATAAGCAGCAAGAAGCAATAAATAAGTAATAAATACGCAATAAGCAATTTAAGCTAAAAAATGAAAAGATAAGGACTTACAAATCCCTTTGCTCTAAACAAGGCCTTAAGTGCTCTTTAGAGCTTTTGTCTACAAGCTCTAGCTTGTTTAAAACAAGCTAGTAAATTACCACAAGCCCTTCTAGAACTGGCTTGTCTTCCAAATAGCCTTTTTAGTGATTTTTTAGTAAAAATGGACTTAGGACACTATAGGCTATGGACTAGCTTACAATGCTTAAGTAACAGCTGAAGTAAAGGTAAAAGAGCTTATGTGAGCTTAAAAACAACAGTTTTATAAAGTAAAATGCATTTAACTTAAAAACAGATTTAACATAAACTTAACTTTTTCATTAAACTTAAAATCAGTATAAGGTTTTTTTTAAAAGTACATTAAACTTAAAAACATTAAATATAAGCTGAAAACTAAAAACTATATTAAAACTACCTCCTTCTAGGGCTCACAAAAGGTCCTATTTATATAGAATTCTTCAAGTATTTGGCCCCTTTGAGGTGTGTGATTCGTAGTTTTACATACATATAAAATAATATACTTATAGAGAAATTAAGGAAATCCCCAAGTATCCCTTGGACAATTCCACTCACAAAGATATATATATATAATACGTAAGGTTTGACCGGCAAGTAATATCACCCGGGTCGTTCCCCAATGACTCGTGCATTGGGGTAAACCTCGGTGTCATTTTGATCCAGATATTGAATAAAGAAAAGAGATATTTTGAATTAATTATACTACTAAAATTAAAGGCACGATTATACAAATAATTAACAAATTAAACTAATTACGAAATAAATTAAAATGCGACATTTAAGAAAACAAATCATTTAAATCTAAAAATGTAAACAGATTCCTTAACCAAAATTCATGGCTAAAAGAAGAAAATTTACGGAAAAGAAAAAAATATTTTTTTACAGGCTTTTTCGGATTTTTATGAATATCAAATACTATTTAATCTAAATTAAATTCTAAAAATAGAAATTAAATTGATAAAAACTAAGAAAAATACTTTTTAAACTAGATTAACTCTAAATTACTTAAAAAGATTAGAAAAACATTTTTTTTTATTACTAAGTTTTCTATTTAAAAGATTAAAATTAAAAAAAAACTAAAGGTTTGAAAATTAAATGTTTTAAAACTAAATTTGAAAATTAATTTTTAAAAATATAAAACTTAAACTAAAAATTCTATAAAAATTCTTTTTATAAAGAGAAATAATGCAGAAAATTAATTTTATTAAAAGCCCTAATTTTAAACTATTTATTAAAAACTAATTTAACTAATTAAACTAAAAACCTAATTTTATTATTTATAAAAAACTATTTTTATAAAACTTAAACTAAATTCAAACAAACACATGGGCCGAAAGTGCAATAACAGAAAGTTAAGGGTAGGCGGGGTCAATTTAAAGTTTTATAAAAAACACAAAGTTTGAACTAATGGCAGAAATAGTCCCTGGACTTGGGATTAACGAGACTTAACAATCAAACTAACTAAGGACTAACTATGCAATTAACAAGGACTAACTGTGTAAATTAAAAGGACTAACTATGAAAAGATTTTACTAACAGAAACTTTCAAAAGTTACAAAACAGGTCCCTGCACTCCCTAACTTCTAACAAACAGCATCCCTTTTTTATTAAATCAGCTTATTAACAACAGATTTTAAAAAGCTAAATCTATTTGAAACTAAACTTTTACTTATTAAAAATAAGCTAAATAAGCTTATCAGCTTATAAGCTCTTAGCAGCTTAGTATTCTACCTAAATGAACAAAGCAAATTCAAAGTACTTGGGAGATTTTCACTACTTAACAAAATCTACTTAATCAACTTTAAGCAAATCCCACAGCTTATTAAGAAAACAGTAATAGAACAAATGTAAATCAAATAAGGTGTACCTTGGCTTTCTAGCATGAACAAGAAAGTGAATTAAGCTGTTTGGCCTTAAGGCATTAATCCACATAAGCCCTAAATCATACCAACAACCTATACTAATCCACTAAGCATACCCACAGCTCTAACAAACCACTTGATACCTTAGTCAGCCATCCAATCCAATTGGTATCAATTTAATCAATGAACAATAATAACAAACACTAATATTTCTGACAGAATTAAAATTAGGGACTATTTATATGGAGAACAATACTTTTAATAAAACTGAAATAAGTTCTTACAATTCGAATAAAATAACATAAAATTGAAATTGACATTACTAAAGTAAACTGTATTGAAAAATTAAACTTATTACAAAAATAAACTGAAAAATTGACACTAAAAAAATTACTCCTCTAAGTGCTGGAATGAGGGGGTATTTATACCCGAAACTTGAGCTAACCATCTTTTCTAGATCCTTCTTTTCTTCAATCTTGGCCCTTCGATATTTTCTCTCTTGAAGCTCAATCGTTGGATTAAAGATGTGAGCACCCGGATCATGATGTGGACAGTGTGTTAGTTATGTGAGGGTATTCACACACGTCACATCAACCAATAACAATGCTTCTTTCAGCCACGGTGGATTGGGTTGGGGTTTAATTGATAGTGATGGATGGGTTAGGATTTGTGAGAGGGTCATTAACCCTAAGGTTAATTAGAGTGTGGGTGAGGGGATTATTAACTAGGGTTTAGGTGTTCTTGAAGTGTTCTTGTGTGTGTGAGTTTTGTTTAATCCAAATTGGGGAAAATGGGGTAACAGTAACTGTAAATGGGGATATAAGTTACACCGGGTTGGTCGGGTTAGGGTTGGGTTGAGGTTCGGGTAATTGGGTTAGGGGTTGTGATATGATTGGATGAGAGGAGATCCATGGGCTTATTTGACCCGGGTATATGACCCGCGTTTTTTGTATCTATGAAGAAATTACATTTCCGGCCCTTGTGTTTGGGAAGCACTAATTTTCAAGATGTAAACAACTTCTATAAATTGCAAAGTTAGCCCTCGTGTTTATAAAACAATAGAGATGGGCTTTGGTTGACTGTGGATTAGCTGCAGTTGACTGTAGAAGGTTGAGGCATGATCTCTCTGGCTTCGGCTTTGATTTCTTTAGCTTCTTGATCACTCATCCGTTCTCGTGTCCGTTTTTGACTGATTTTTTGCAATATTTGACATATCCATACCTGCACACAATAAACTCAGATACAAGCACATTTTTGCTATTTTTGATCCGTTTTGGGTTTATTTGGGCCTTTTTAAGCATAAATAGATATGTGTATTCTACACTTATCAGTGTGTTTCTTTTGTGAGTGTAAATTGAGGTATGTTTGTTGAGTGAGTGAGTCATAAATTAATCCTAGCCTTCAATTTTGCTTGGTCTCCAAGTTGTATCATCTCAGCCATCAATCCCTTGTCTTTTCTCTTGTCGAATGGGATGATTGAGGATTGCCAACATGGCATTTGGATGTTTATAGGGTGGGTTTTGATGGGATGGTGATGTTTTTGTTGTGGGGTGAAGAGTAGCAGGTTTTGGGGAGTGGGGTAGAAGATGATGAATAGTGCCAAAAGTTTGGCGGGAAAAAGGGTTGTGGGTTTGAAGATAACGGGGTTAATCCACTATTTTTGTTATATGTTTGCACCGTTAGTCCTTTTGGACTGACTTGTTATAGTCCATAGAGGGCTAACATGGTGGTATGGGGTTAATGGGTTTATGGTTATAGCTGTTAAGTGGGTTTGGGCTTAGTATTGGGCTTTTGTTATAAAAGGGGTTTCGGGTTAAACGTTTTTATAGGCAAAAGGTATGTGTAATTAAGCACATACCAAAATCCCCCATACTAAGATATTGCCGTGTCCTCACGCAATGCCATAAGTAAACACTTAAGAAAACTAAGAATCTCAATCCCCCTCGACTAATTACCTCGAAAAGTAGCTAAGTGTTCATCAAGGGGAATTAAAGAATCAATAGCTTTGAAAAGTCCCGTTTTTACCATTTCCAAATATATACACTTATTCCTACACATATTTTTGTATTTCTCCTTTGTTTTTGGTCATTTTAGGAACGTTTTCCTAGGTAAATGGTATGTGTAATTAAGCACATACCAAAATCCCCCATACTAAGATATTGCCGTATCCTCACGCAATGCCATAAGTAAACACTTAAGAAAACTAAGAATCTCAATCCCCCTCGACTAATTACCTTGAAAAGTAGCTAAGTGTTCATCGAGGGGAACTAAAGAATCAATAGCTTTGTAAAGCCCTATTTTTACCATTTTTAAATATTTACACTTATTACCACACATATTTTTGTATTTTTTTCTTTTTCTCATTTTTTTGTACTTTTCTTTTTAAGCAACTAACTAACATATTTGACTTTCGTTATTTTCATAACCATTAGGGATCATAGAACAAGATGCATTTCAATCCTAAAATGCCCAAAAAGAATAAATTCATCGTTCCCGACTTTTCACTTGTCCCAAACCAAGCTTAAAAACGAAATCACTGTTAAATATGAGCTAAGATGCTAACACTACTCATACTTGTACCTTGTAAGCTTTTCACTCCCGACATTTATTTCATATTATGTTAGTGTGCTTATTTTGAATTTCAACCATGGGTCAACCTTTTTAAGAAAATTGCAATATTTCTATCGCTTTACATTCCACCCAAGAATTATGATTTTGAAGGTGAGATCATTCCATGTAGCGACTTTCTTCTCGGTACATCTCAGCCGAAACCGGCTTAGGTGACCAGGCTTTTGACACCCCACAGAGAATAGTATCAGAACTCACGGACCTTCGGTTTTAAAAATTCTTAGGCTTCCCGTTAATAAAACAATTCATTTTAGAAAAACCACAACCTTAAAACGAATTAGTCTTAGTTCAAAAGCATATTTTAATTTAAGAAAAACAGATTTTCCCTATATTTATTAAATCACATATATCACACTTATCATAATTATATTTTTAACAAAGGAAATCCTCGACCTTTTAGAAGGCTGCAACATCGGTTATGAGCCGGCAAGATGCAGCAAACTTTTATCAGCCCACAGTTTATAATTATTACTCATCATTTTTTATTATCACGATATAGAAAAAACTTCTTTTTAGAAAATTCAAGTATAAATTTGAACTAAGATTAAATAAATTAATGTTGTCGACTACATTAATAAAGCTTCAATATCAAAAATTGTTGATTTAAGTTTAATTTTCGAAAAGAGCACGTATTATTAGTCCGGTTTAGGAGCTTATAGGAGAAAAAGACACAAACTACACTTATGAGCTCTTAAGATTTCCAACTAATCCTTGTTTAGCATCTAACTCATAATTAACTCTATCATTTTTTGTTCTTTGTAAATTTAAAATCTTTAATAAAAAGATCCGTGAATGCTTAGTCTAAAAGTTAAGGAACAAGCTAGAGCTTAACATGCTCGATCGAGTCAAAATTTATTCTTATTCTACCCAGCAGGAAAGTAAAAATTATGACAAAAACACTTATTTTATTTTTGGAATTTTTTTAATTTTTTAATTTTTTTTGGTATTTTGGTGGTAAAAACGGGATTACGTGAAAACAACGGCTGCATGTATAATCAAATCGATAGATCCCTCTCCCCCATACTAGAGTTGAACATTGTCCTCAATGTTTTAAGAAGGGCTCTACGTAAATCCTAAGCCGTTTATTAAGTATGATTAAAGATAAACGTTAGTCGATAAGATTTGGATATTGGATTCCCATAATGAAGCTGAAGATTGAAGCTCGAGTGAATGAAAGATAAAACCATGAGCACGAGAGGCTTCAAATCCGGAACAATCCTGGACAATCATCACAAAAACACAAGCACAAGAGAATGAAAGAGGCACACCTCCTCACGTTACACTTATTAGAAAATAGAAAGAAGATAGAAGGATAAGCATGGGTTGCCTCCCACGAAGCGCTTGTTTAAGGTCACTTAGCTTGACCCGTACCCGAATTCATTGGTCCTTGGGGAAAGTTTGGAGATTCGGGACAACCATATATGATATGTCCCCTTTAAAGTAGTGCTTAAGTCGATGACCATTCACCTTGAAGTTTGGCCTGTCGGTTTGAGATAACTCGACGGTGCCATATGGAAATACTTGGGTAATGGTGAATGGTCCAGTCCAGCAGGTCTTAAGCTTGCCCGAGAAAATCTTTAATCTAGAATTAAAGAGGAGGACTCAATTACCAACGTTGAAAACGCGATTCTTGATCTTGGAGTCATGGATCCTCTTTGTCTTCTCTTTGTAGATTAAAGAGTTCTCATAGGCTTGATCATGAAGTCATTCAATTCATTCATTTGAACTTTTCGGTGATCACTCACGGTCAAAAGGTCATAATTGCAATGTTTCAAGTCCTAGTAGGCCTTATGCTCGAGCTCGATGGGTAGATGACAAGCCTTTCCGTACACTAACTTGTAAGGGGTGCACCTGATGGGTGTCTTGAATGCGGTACGGAAGGCCCACAAGGCGTCATCCAACTTATCAGACCACGATGCATGGTTTTTACCTACGGTCCTCTCAAGAATTCGTTTCAAACCACGATTTGAAACCTTAACTTGCCCACTTGTTTGTGGGTGATACATGGTGGAGAGACGGTGCATAACTCCGTATTTAAGCATGACTTTTGCAAATTGGTCATTGCAAAAACAGGTACCGCGATCACTAATGATAGCACGAGGGGTCCCAAATCGGGCGAAGAGAGATTTTAAGAATTTGCAAACAACTCGGGCGTCATTGGTGGGGAGCGATTTCGCTTCAACCCATTTTGACAAATAATCGACGGCCACAAGTATACACTTGTTCCCTCGTGAATATGGGAATGGTCCCATAAAATCGATGCCTCAAACGTCAAAGATCTCACAAACTTGGATTGCATTTTGTGGCATTTCATCCCTTTGTGATATTTTTTCTTGACGTTGACAAGCGTCACATCGGGTGACCAAGTCATGGGCATCTCGGTAAATAGTCGGCCAATAAAATCCGGTATCAAAGATTTTCTTAGCGGTGTAATTGGCACCATGATGTCCCCCGGTGGGTCCATTATGGCAAGCCATGAGGATATTATGGGCTTCTTGGCCAAAAACACACCGCCGAATCACTTGATCCGCACAAATCTTGAACAAATAGGTGTCGTCCCAAAAGTAATGCTTAACAACCTTGAAAAACTTGTTCTTTTGTTGGGACGACATCCCTTTAATCACAAAAATCCCCGCATGGTAATTTGCAAAATTGAAAAACCATGAGGTACTATCATCACCTAGAAAAGTCACCATACCAGAAAACACCAAATAGGGTGCGTTGGGTTTCTAGTCAACACCAACAAGGGTGCGTTCGGGTTGAAGCCACCACACCAAAGGGTGCGTTGGGTTTCATGGTTGCAGCAGGGTACATTTGGTTGTTATAAACACCACTAGGGTGTGTTTGGTTTAACAGAAAACGGCCTTAGGGCGCGTTTGGTTTATCAGATCGCCAAAAGGGGCGTTTGGTTTAGCGGCAGTCGTATATGGGTGTGTTTGGGTGAGCAGAAAACGTATAGGGGAGTGTTTGGGTGAGCAGAAAACGTATAAGGGAGTGTTTGGGTGAGTAGAAACATCGTAAGGGTGTGATTGGGTGAGCAGAAAACCAATGAGGGTGCGTTTGGGTTAGCAGAAAAACTGTAGGGGTGCGTTTGGGTTAGCAGTAATACCACATAGGGTGCGTTTGGCTTAACAGATTCACCGAAAGGCTGCGTTTGGTTCAACACAAAACTGATTTAGGGGCCGTGTTTGGGTTTATATAAGTCGACAAATAAATATATCGTAAGATTTATAAATATAAAACCGGATATAATGGTGATTAAATGGTTAAATAAATGTGATATTTATTATTTTGTTTAGTTTATGTATATATATATATATATATATATATATATATATATATATTTATATATATATATCAATATATAAAACTCGACGGGTGTTTGCAATTCGGATTGATTGAAATGGGAACAAGATGAGTTTGTAAAAATAGGAAACGTCTTACAAACAATAGGGACATGGCAAAAATTTCATAAATTAACTTACTTAGTAATTTTCCTATAATTTATATTATTATAGATTATCGTAAATAGATAACAAAAATTACTAAATAAAAGATAAGATTTATAATATTTCCGATACTAGAGATAAAAGTATACTTTTTTAGAAGCTTTGAAACGTCGTTTCATGTTCGTAACTTAATCACATGAGTTTTACTTTTTATACGAGAACTGTTATTAATTAAATTGGTGATTTTCGAACACGTGTCGAAATGTGTGTTTTAATTATTATTCTTTTGTCTCTTATATAGTACTTTCTTTATATATAATACATGCCGTGTATTATATACATTTTGAATTATTCTTTCGGTTGTTTGCCTTTGTTATATAAGTCACGTTATGAATTATATACTGGTTCAATTTTTCATATGTAATTATACAGAATATCTTACATACTTTGTGTTTTACTTTCGATTTATCTTTAATTTAACCAATCACATATGCGTATAGCCATTACAACTTTGAGATCTAAATCCCCCCCACCACCCCCCCCCCCCCCCCTCCCCCCCCCATGATCAAGTGTCGCGTTGATGTAATCATCCATCGAAAACCCAAATACATTATCCTAGGCTAGTGGGTCATAGCCGTTAAGATAAACCGCAACTTCTTGGCCGAGCCGTTTCGGTTTCCGTTTGTGTTGTGCTATGTGTTTTTCTCTGGCAATCGTTTACAAATCGAGGTGAGTTTATAGCACCATGTTTTACTGGTTTATACATTATATTTTAAGGGTGAGGAACATGCTTGTTTGCAAAATTCTCATTCACATGATTGCGACATAAGCTTGTTAAATAGATCGTTTACAAATATGCGATTTACATACTCATTTACATAGCTCGCTATGGGATACATTATTTGACTTCATTTTTGGTCACAAATACATACTTTACTTTTGAAATGATTACGGATTAGCTTAAGCGGATTGAACTGATAACTACAAGTAAATGCCCGGGTGTTCTTGGAGGGGACACCTGCGAGGGGTACATATTCATTTCTGTCAGGGTGTTCTTGGAGGGGACACCTGCGAGGGGTACATATTTAAATTTGCCCGGGTGTTCTTGGAAGGGACACCTGACGAGGGGTACATATTCATTACTGCCTGGGTGTTCTTGGAGGGGACACCTGTGATGGGTACATATGGTTTTCATTACTGCCCGAGTGTTCTTGGAGGGGACACCTACGATGGGTACATAGTGCATCGGTTTCATGAACTTAGAGTAATCGTAATCACTCATTTAAGCAAAATACATACTTGAAACATTTCGTGATGGTTTTACATTATCAATGCACTACTTTATAATCTTTTGACATATCAACAGTTTCTACTTACAAATAATCTATGAACTTTACCACTTTATGTTGACATATTTAAGCATGTTTTTCTCAGGTGAATTAGATGCTTGCCTTACTTGATGTGCATTGGAGTCTAAATGACAAGATTTCTCATTCCAGGATTTCTCCTTTACATACAAATGATCAACATCGTGTTCGTGTTTGCCCGTTTTTGATCGTTTTCATGTGATTTTTGCTATATCCGTACCTGCACACACAAAACATAAAAAGAAGCATATCTTTGCTATTTTTAGTATGTTTTGGGCTTAGTTGGGCCTTTTTAGGTATAAACGGATATGTGTTTTCACACATATCAATAAACGTTAGTCGATAAGATTTAGGATATTAGATTCCCATAAATAAGCATGCTAAGGATTGAAGCTCGAGTGAACAAAGGAAAAAACCACAAGCACGAGAGTCTTCAAAATTCGGGCAATCCTGGACATACAACACAAACCATGAAACACGAGAAAAGAAGAGGCGAGCCTCCTCACAACACACTTATTTAATAATACTACTATTAGGATAAGCATGGATAGAAATGAAGAAATGAAACATCTAAGATAGGACTGTCCCCTTCATAAATCATCATCGGGCTTTCAGAAAAATCAGAAATGACCTGGAAAGCTTTAAAGCCCCGATGAGATAAAAGATGAGGAGATTTCTCCTCATTAGAAGTAAGAATACCAGAATTAAAAACTTTATTCTCATTTTCGGATTAAAATGGACGTAAAGTGTCAATCACTAGACAACAGGTGGGATGGGTGGGTAAAATACTAGGCATAAGAACATAATGTTCAGAAATATCATCCACCACTTTAGCAGTCAATATCAAAGTGAATTCCATCATCATCCGGTGGTTTCGCAGGAGGACGAGGAGATGATGGATGAAATAACTCATTTTCAGGAAGGGAAAGGGAATCATTGCTAAGCAATTCTTCAAGAAAAAGAATATACCCTTCCGAGTCAAAGTCATCATTCTTAATACCTGGTGGTATCGAGTCATCCGGAGCAATAAAAATATCAATCTCCTCCATAAGAGAGTCACTATCCTCAACGGGGATAAGAGATGGAGAGAAAGATTCCATTGCAACATCAGAATTAAGTTTTTCCAGAGGTCGAGGAGATGAATTATCATTCAACAATTTCTCAACAAGACGAATTTCTTCCTCTAGATCAAAGTCGGCTTCATTAATTTCTAGAGAAATCAAATCGATATGAGCGAGTTCACTGGAGAACTCCTCGAGAAGAGAATCAAACTTAGGAGAAGAAACTATCGAAGTATCTTGATTAAGCAAAGATTCTATAAGATCAGATTCTGCATTAAAGTGATGCGGATCTGTCTTAGTAGAAATGATTTCTTCATCCAAAAGAGGGTTCGAATAAATTTTGAAATTTTCTTTTGGAACGTCCTCATCTGAAAATGACTCGACATCACTCGAGGTAAAATCGTCATTAGAATCAAAGATATGATTAGAAAAAGTCATAAAATCATCACAAACGGACATATCACACTTACTTTCAATATTAGATAAATCCTCAGATAAATCCTCGGACTCACTTGGGGTTAGGTTAAGGTCCTCAACACTAGACTCATTTTCTTCGTCTGATTCCATTTCCGGAATAGTGTTAAGATGCTTATCCTCCATTATGAGAGAGTCCGTAATCGGAAAGTCAGGTGTGCTTGCAATTGGCAGAGGAAGTTCAGAAATAATATCTCTCAAAGGAATAGAACTTTCCTCGTCATCGTCATCATCATCGTAGTAAATAAGAGGCTTCTAATATTGAGAACTAACTTTAGCTGCTTTCTCTTCTGCAACATTCTTTTCTTCCTGCTTTTCTTGAACGTTTTTATTTAACTTTTCACAAAGAGCTTGCAGGGCTTGAGAAAGTTTCTCTTCAAGAAGCAAATCCGCCATACTTTTTATATGAAGAGTTTGATGAGTGACAGAATATTGTAGGGGTTGATATTGGTCAAAACCGGAAGAATTAGAATTATAGCAAAGATTAGGATCATAATAATTTTGATTCATCAGTTGACACTGATAACTCTCATGAGGACCCCCGTAATTTTCACAACAAAGAATTTGTTGTTGAAAAATAGGTGAATTTTGTAAAACAGTATCATCGAAGTTTTGATTGTAGCAAGATTTTGGCTCATAGAATATTAATTGTTGACATTGAACAGTCTCATGAGGACCCCCACAGCAAGTACAACAAAGATATTATTGTGGAAAACTTGGTGAATGTTGTGGAAAATTATTGTTAAAGTTTTGATTGTAACACGGGTCCGGATTAGAGATGAACGGAACTTGTGGTGGATCACCACTTGAATCGAAACAGTGAGTTTAGGGTTGTGGAGGGTGGTCAGAAGAATATCAAAAGAGTTTGTAATTAGATCATCGATGAATGCATTTCCCGATTCAAAACAACATATAGAACGAAATCTGTTCGTATAATTTCTTCTACACCGTTCACACGTACATGGTAGACAAAATACCCGATCATTACTCATCCGACCTTTACAGATACAACAATAGTCGAGTGACGCCATAAGAATTAAACAATAGAAATGGGTATTTGAAAGAATTAAATGGATAAGAGGGTATGGAGAATATTTTTGGTTCCGATAGTAAAATATTTTTGGTAATCGATAGTCAAATGTGCACAGTAGCTCTCTAGAAAACGCACAAAGAAGCGGAGGAGCGGGAAAGCGCGAAGCTATTAAAAACCTTCTCCTTTCGGGTCAAAGATTGTCGGATCAACCCTCCTTATACGTCTCTTATAGTTTGTAATATAAAGGTGAGCCGAATTCACAAGTGACACAAACGTTTTTTTTGCTTGTTTTTCAATTTTTTTGGTATTTTGATTACTTGATAAAAAGAAAATATTCACAAATGAAAGCGATAACTTCACGGGGAAGGGTCTTCAAACACTAATCTTCAAACGTAAAATTGATAATCGCACACACCTCCCCGGCAGCGGCGCCAAAAACTGATATGAAAATTCCTTACTATATATATATATATATATATATATATATATATATGTATATATAAAAAGTATTCCTAAATATCAATTAAAGTATAGTGAGAAAGGGTTCAGAGGTTTAAAAGATTACTTTTATCCAAAGTAAAATCCAAAACCTTCCAGTGTCGTTTCCCGACGAGGTGTGAATTGAGAATCGAGTTTAAGTTTGTGATTGAATGATTCAATGATTTTTTTTATTCTAATTATATTTCTAGAAATAATATGCAAAATTAACTAAAAGCAAGCTAAATACGAAAGCAATTAAAGTTAAAACACGAAAACAATAACGGGATCAAAACCCGAGCTTTAAAAACATAAATCTCTAAATTTTAACCCTACAAAAGTAAATTTAATTTTTAAAGGTCCTAAATGATAAAAGAATTTTTTTTTAAAAAGAATTATATTTTTTTATTATGAATTAAAAACTGATTTAATCGAAAAAATTAATTAAAAATACTAAACTAATTTGGAAAATTCTGAAAATTTCAGGAAAAGTACTTTGCACAATTATAATCCTATGAAAAATAAAATTAGCCCAATAGCTTATTGGAATAAGCTGTAAATAAGGAAAATAAGGCTGGAAGCTTAATTGGCTAAAATGTGTATAAAAGAAAAGTAGTGTGGAGTAATAAACGAAAAAGACCCAAGGGCAGTTGGTAGTGAAGTGTGGTGTTAAATGTGTTGGTGTGTGAAGGGGAGTTCACAAGTTCGACCCCTGTAACCTCTCTTTTTATGAAACATTTTTTTTCTTTTTAAAAAGTTATAAAATAAGCAAAAATGGAAATCTTTAAAAAATGAACTTTTTATAAGACTTGAAAATAAGCTAGTAATAAGCTAATTAATCATGACAGTTTTAGCTTTTTTTTAAGTAAGTGACATATAGGCTAAACTGTGTGGCTTGTTTAGACCCAATAAGCATTCATAAAAACAAATAAGCTAAAAACAAATGAAGCCCTAGACCTAATAAGCAAATAGGATTAAAAATAAACAAAGAAAATAAGCTGAAAAGGAATTAAAAGCTTTAAGACAGAAAGCACTTATAAGACAAATAAGTAGGTTAACTTACTACTTTTAAGCTAATTTTTAAAAGCCTTAAGCTATCCTTATGGCTTAATGACCTATATGAAAAGCAACTTTATACTATAAGCTTCAAAAATCAGCAAAGAATAAGCAGTTTGAAATACATATAAGCTACGAAAAAGGCTAAAGAAAAAGCTACTTTTACTATATTGCACTCTTTTTGGTTTTCTTTTTAAAAGACAAATAAGCTATTTACAAGCCTAAATTAAGCTAGTTAAAGAAAGTTAAAATCAAAAATAAGCTTTAACAGATTAAGTTCAAACTACATTTAGCTTATGCAAACAAATTCAGACCCTAGAACAGATTTTAACTAACCTAAAAATGAGATTGAAAAATGGCTTTTAAAAACTAAAAAATACACTTGACAGATTTTAGTATCAAAACCACAAGACTAAAGTGCAATTGACCAACTCTTGTCTACTAAATTTTGAGACCAA
Source organism: Tanacetum coccineum (assembly GCA_026074375.1). Classification (NCBI taxonomy): domain Eukaryota; kingdom Viridiplantae; phylum Streptophyta; class Magnoliopsida; order Asterales; family Asteraceae; genus Tanacetum; species Tanacetum coccineum. The sequence goes on from BQNB010006307.1 coordinate 73,809, forward strand.
ATGAAGCTTAAACATGTCCTTCAAACATCCTTTAAGCAAAAATCACAAAACAAACAGTTTGAACAAATTTCAAAAACACAGATTCAAGGAACATGTACAAGACACCTTAAAACTTGGTTTTACACTTTAAAGACTTTTAAATCTGATTAAAATAACTTAAAAGAGAGTGTTAAAGTTGGCTTAGTGACCCAAAGTAATTTTAAAACTAAATTGACCCATTTTACCTCTTAACCCAAACACCCCTTTAAGTTTTCATTAACCATTTTTAAACTGATTTAAGCTAAGTTTATTGAAAACAGATAACAAACAACTAATATCAGGCTATATTAAGCAATAAGAACTCAGAAATAAGTACTTAAAATAAGCAAATAAGAATAAGCAGTTTTAAAGCTAAACTTGACAGTTTTATACTAAAACATGAACAAATGATATCTAAACTACAAGAAAGCATAAATAAGCAACAAACAATAATAATAAGCAGAAATAAGCAGTAATAAGCAATAAATAAGTACTAAAATAAGCAAACAGTAAAATAAGCTAAAAACTTGAAAAATGAAACTTACAAGACCCTTTGCTTAAACAAGGGTATAAAAGGCTCTTAGAGCTTTGTCTACAAGCTCTAGCTTGTTTAAAAACAAGCAAGTATGGTCTTAAAAGCCCTTCCAGGTTTGGCTTTTCTTCCAAATAAGCTGTGGTATTTTAAGAAGTGGATTTTTGAGTTAACTTAACTTAAACACTTAATAGTTTGTAATGCTTTTTGAAAATAGATTAAACAAGGTATTATTAGAGCTTTTTAGAACATTTCCATACATATGATTCACTTAAATATGAAAACAGATTTTTAACATTAAAAACTTAAATTTCATTAAACTTCAAAAACTTTTACAATACTTGAAGAAAGTTACAATAAACTGGTTAAAAAGCTGTAAGATACAATAGTAAGCTAATCTAAATTACTACTAAATTACATACGCTACTGTGTGAAAACAAAATCTCTTTTATAGCCGTTTGAGAAGTCTTGGCTCTTTAATGTGTGCTTTTTGTGTGAGTTCTCTCCAAGCATCAATCATAGCCCTCAATTCCATTTTGTGCTTCTTCAATTCAATCTTGGTCATTGATTTTGTCCCAACGAATCAAATCTCTTAGGATTGCCAACGTGTTTGTCATTTTCCTTGAAGAAAAGGTCAATTTAGGTTTGTTGGGTTGTGGAAAATAGGTTAAGAGGGGTTTGTTTGGTAGTTGCATGTTTGGCAGAGGTGATGAAATGTGTGAGTGTCTTGGCGTGAAAATGGGTTTTGGGTACTGTGTGTTTGATAGTTAACGATGGTTAGGGGAAAAAGGATTAGTGGTGTAAAAGTAAAAAGGGTTTAAGGGCTAACTTTGTTAGTCCTTAAGGACTAGCAATGTTAGTCCCTTAAGACTAACTGTGTAATTAGTTTAAGGGTATTGGGCTTAACGTTTATTAAGTGGGTTTTGGGCCTTGGTTTAAACTGTTTTGGATTTGGGCCTCGTTTATATTATAAATGGAATTGGGCATAGATATTAAATAAGTATACATATTGTGCTGATTCGACCTATTAAGTGGTGTACGGGTTGGCCTGATAAGATTTCTTTAGTTTCGGCTTCGTCTTTGACTTGTTAACTTTGACTTTGACTTTGAATTTTACGCTCTTTCCAATCTCGTGCTTGGTTTTGTCGGTTTTGGCTTCGTTTTTGTCCTTTAGTGAATATCTGTTACCTGCACAGTATACAAAAACAAGCATATATTTGGCATTTTATGTCCGTTTTTGGTCATTTAGGCTCATTTTAATAGGTAAAAGGTATGTGTAATTAAGCACATACCAAACCTCGTGATAAAAAAATGTTATGTTTGAACAACCGGAGTTGGATTCCGTGTTTTGGTGACTTGAGGGCTTTGATTACGCACGAGTCTCATAAGTCAAAGTATTCCATCCATCCGAGATTGGATAAGATGTACCAAGACCTGAATAAGCTGTATTGGTGGCCTAACATGAAAGCAAAAATTTCCACCTACGTCAGCAAATGTTTAACGTGTGCCAAGGTTAAGGCGGAATATCAGAAGTCGTCTGGTTTGTTTCTTCAACCAACCGCAATGGAAATGGGAGAACATAACGATGGACTTTGTGACTAAGTTGCCAAAGACGGCAACCGGTCAAGACACGATTTGGGTAATTGTTGATCATCTCACTAAGTCTGCACATTTTCTACCTATGAGGGAAGACGACTCGATGGAAAAATTGACAAGACAGTATTTGAAGGAAGTAGTGTCGAGGCATGGAGTGCCAGTTTCAATCATTTCTGATCGTGATAGCAGGTTTACATCCTACTTTTGGCAATCGCTTCCGAAAGCTTTAGGTACTAAATTGGATATGAGTACAGCCTATCACCTGCAAACTGATGGTCAGAGTGAGAGGACCATTCAAACATTGGAAGACATATTGTTTGCATGTGTACTCGACTTTGGAAAAGGTTGGGATAAACATTTATCGTTGGTGGAATTATCATATAACAACAGTTACCATACCAGCATTAAGGTTGCACCGTTTGAGGCGTTGTATGGGCGTAAGTGTCGATCACCTATCTGTTGGGCTGAAATTGGAGATAGTCAGCTCACTAGCCCAAAGATCATCTACGAGACAACTGAGAAGATTGTTCAAATCAAGAGCCGTATCCAAGCTGCCCGTGATCGTCAAAAGAGCTATGCCGACGTAAGACGGAAACCTCTTGAGTTTCAAGTAGGGGATAAGGTCATGTTGAAAGTATCGCCATGAAAATGGGTGGTACGTTTTGGAAAACGGGGAAAGCTAAACCCTCATTATATTGGACCTTTCAAGATCGTTGCTAAAGTATGAACCGTTGCCTACCAACTTGAACTCCTGGAACAGTTGAGCCGAGTTCATAGTACGTTTCACGTCTCAAATTTGAAGAAATGCATGCCCGACGAAACTCTTGCTATACCGCTGGATGAAATCCAAATCGACGACAATCTCCCTTTCATTAAAGAACATGTCGAGATCATGAATCGTGAGGTCAAACGTCTGAAGCAGAGTCGTATCCCGATTGTTAAGGTACGTTGGAACTCCAGGAGAGGTCCTGAGTTCATCTAGGAGTGTGAAGATCAAATGCAAAAGAAGTATCCTCATCTTTTCTCTAACTCTGCACCCGATGCAGATGTTACGTCGTAAGCCTTGAGGACAAGGCTCTTTTAACGGGGAAAGGATGTCACAACCCATAAATTTCTGTCCAGTAATCTAACCTTTTTCCGTCCAATAATTTAAATTTTATAAGTTACGTGTAATTTATGCGTTTAATTAGGAATTTATTCTGTATTAATCTGAGAAGCGTTACCGGGAGTGAACCGGGTTACCAATTATCGTAGTATTTCGACAGTTGTCGCGGTTTTACGTTTTGAGCAGATATTTAAAATTTTAGAATTTATTTGCGTAAGTAATGTCGTTTTTGAACTTTACGTATATCGTAAACGTAAACCTTAAAATCTCTACTCTTGTAAAAATATATAGCCTAGGATTCTAAATTCAAATATCAACTAATCAAATTTTGGTCCCAAACCCCCCCCCCCCCCTTCCCTCTTGCATTTTCCAATCACCACACCACAAGGACTAGCACAACCAACATCTTTCCTTTATTCTTGTAAATGTGTCTCTAGTCCTTTTTGCTTATAAGATAAGCAAACCATTCATTTAAACATTCATTCTCATCAAAAATTTCACACACTCCCTCTCTCTTGTTCTTGCTCGACATCCACACGCACACATATACAAATCCATTCCATTTTCATCTTTTGATCAAAAACCTTTGAAGACCTTGAAGTTATATTGATTGTGTTGAGATTTGGGTAGTCTTTATACAACGTTTGGGTTGTTTTAGTCTCTAATCATCCACTAATCCTTCATTTCGTGTAAATCATCATATATTTATAAAACTTGTACTTTTATGATCATCTTTATGCATATATACTAGTGGTACAAACGGATTATCAAAGTTTACATTTTTAAACTACGTAAACCTTAAAAGGTTGTATATGGGTTCGAAAATAAATAAAGTGAATATAAGGAAATCATAGTTTTGTTATCGTGGTTATTTTCGTGAATGAAAATGATAACTTATGGCTTATTTTGTTCGGCTTATTTAAATAAGCTTTTGGGAAAACTTATTTGATCTTATTTGAGCTTATTGGGCTCATGTGTGAATCAGCCCAATAAGGGAAACCACAAGGAAATGTTGTTCGAGCTTATTTGACTTGACTTATATTTTATTCGGCTTATTTGAAAGGACAAAACATTTAGCTTATTTGACTTAATAAATAAGTCGAAATAAAGCTTATTGGGCTTATAAGCCGCGTCCCACACAAGAAACCATGGACCACGAGCTTATTCAATATGCTTTGGGTTTGGCTTATGTTGTTTTGGCTTATTAGGAGCTTATGATAGCTTATTGATGAACCAAGAATTTATTAATACCTTTTTGCACATCGGACTAATTATAAAGGATTTTGATACAATATTGATCGAACTTGTGAAGTGTAAATTGAAAGTGAGTTTTGATTAAAGTCAGCGACTTTGGAAAATGTGTAAACACGAACGGGTCATGCCAAAATTTTGTAAAAATTATGTACTTAGGATAAATCGTGAAAATATATTTTTATAAAACTTTTCCGCAAAAAATATTATTTATAAACAATAAATAATATATATACTTAACTATATAAATAAATTAAAATACTTAATTACGTTTTCTACATACGTATTTAATTTATGAACAAAAAGTTAAGCGTGCTCGTGTGAGGGAAGCACTAGCATGGGTGACCTGCCTGAAAACGGATAAATTAAAGATATAAAAACGTAATTTTTAAAAGGTTTTAAATCAATAATTGAGATTATTGGATAAAGAGCCGAACAATACGATAAAAATATATATAAATATTTAAATATAAATATATAGTTTTATATATTTAATGTTACTATATACCAACAACCACATTATGATCACTAACGTTGTATTTACAAAGTATTTTTAAGTCAACTTTGATGCATCACCTACATTTTTCCTATCATTTCGATTCTAAGACGAAACCTATATTCTCTTAGGTTGCATCCGTGTACCGTCGTTCGTTTCCACGTGATCATATTTCTAGACGCTTAATCTATCACTTCACTAACTCGAGGTGAGTTCATAGCCCTACATTTTACTCGTTTTGAATAAATGTTTTATAACTTGGAGTGAGAAACATTGCTTGCTTTTAAAATTGGACACAAGTACTATACGTGAGATTTCCCTGTTCACATGTTGCCTAAGTAGCGTTTAGACCACTATTGCCTGAGTAATCATGAACCGTTAATTACCTTTAACCGACTGGCTGGTTAAGTAAGCGCGAGTGAATAAATAGATCTATTAGGACTAATTATCCCTATCCGGGTAAGAAGCACTAACTAGTTCAAGTTTGCCAAGAACAAATGGATATATGTCATGTCAAAACTAGTTAGGTTGTCTTTGGTCGAACACCTGTAAGGGCAAGCAAGTTATATGGCAGTGTACATGCTACTTTCCACTATTAGTATCGGTGCCATGAGCTTAGTGCAACATAAATGCCTCTTTATGTGAAGTTGTATCTCCTATAACTGTCACATACATTTTGAAATCTTGTTGTCCACACTGATAATATTTGAACTAAACCTATGGATTCATCAATGTTATATTGATGTTTTAAGCCTGTTTTTCTCAAGTGCTTAGCTTGGATGTTGTTGCTTGATTTATGTGAAGTCTATTTGCCCCGGACCAGATTTCAAGATTTTATCTATGGTTTTACCTATGTTTTAAATACCGTTGTTGAAACTCATTTAAGCTTCCGCATTTTAACTCTTGAAACAATTGATTTGATCGATGTAAAACCTTATTAATATTTTAATTTAATGCAACGGTGTTTATTTTTAAAAAGTACCCTTAAAGGTCGTTCTTTATGCTTTGTACTTGAGATATTCATAAAAGTCACGCCCCCGGACGCTTATTCTGACGGGACCCTATTTGGGAGTGTGACAAAGGGTAAGTGATTTGTTTCGAAAGCCTTAAATTTATAAGACTGATATTATCGTTTATTAGATGGAAACACACGGGTCAAAGTATAACCCACGTATGTAGTACATTCTTTTTTAGGTAAGGACAGGTCGTCCACAGGGATTTGTGTAGTGTTGAATAATCAGCTGAAAAATAAACTTTAACAAATGTAAGAAATATGACTACTCGGATAATTTATAAAAAGTATTTTCCCGTCAGACTTGGACGTAGGACTTTAATTTATAAAAGTATTTTCCCGTCAGAAAACATTTTCACAAATTAACTTGTTTAACATAAGAGATTTAGCCTCTCATGGCTATGAAGTTCATAACAAGATTAAAGGGAATAACAAGAAACATACTATATCCGAGGTAATAATATGGATCAAAATTCTCCTCGTAACAAGTATAGAATTGAAATACAACCCTTTATTCTTATAATTCTATTTTGTTCTTCTTCGTTCTTTGTGGATTGATCTTCAATCTTCAAGGTTTATGGTGTTTTTGGGTTGAAGATGATAAGATACGATAGGATTGCAACATAAGCTTAAGATTAACAAGATTGTAATTATACCAAACGCTTATTCATTATATTATGTTTTCCGAGTAGTCATGAGAGATTTAGCCTCTCATGGCTATGAAGTTCAACCCATATTCCGCTGCGACCCAATTTGGGGGTGTTACATCAAAGGTAAGAATATGGATCAAAATTCTCCCCATAACAAGTATGGAATTAAAATATAACCTTTTATTCTTATAATGCTATTATATTCTTCTTTGTTCTTTATGGTTTGATCTTTAATATTCAAGGTTTATGGTGTTTTTGGGTTGAAGAATTGGAGATATATTGTTGTATGAGAGATATTTGACAGGGAGATGATGATGTAAAGAATGGATGATTTGTGTGAAAATTCGGCCACTATTTATAGGCCAAGTTTTGGGTAAAATTGCGGCGCACACTGCGGCGCACTTGGTGATTAAATGCAAGGGAATTTAATGTTTTATTGAGAAGTGCGGGGCACAAAAGTATTTGTGCGGCGTACTTGGGGTATTAATGCTCTCTTCAGCCTTGAGATTTTTCTTTTCTTGTAACTTGCTTTCCAATAATTGAAAACACTTGAACTTTATTTCCTTTAAGCTCGGGATGACTTCAAGTAAACATGCACATAATTTATGCTTTTAAGTATCAAAAGTTCACGAGAAATAATAGAATATATATAAATAACGCCGCTAATAACATGTATAATTTAGGCGTTATCAGTAAGGTAGTATGAAGATTGTTACCGATAGTATCCTTTTTACACAATCGCGTTTCCCTAGCGTCTATGCTAATGTAATATTTTATAGCCACTTTTCTAAAGCCTAACGCGCACATCCATCACAAGAAGCAATATTAAAAGGATCTACAAACTAAGTTTCATTCAATCATAAGTAAATACTTATAGATCTAGTCTAGCATGTTAAAGAGAAGCGAAGAACAGTAATTAATCAGACAACACATAGACATATTGAAAGATTAAGAGATAAAGGACTTCACTTAATTAAAACATGAGTTTAAGGCTGCTACAAGAGGGTCTTTAAACCCTAAAAACGACCTAAACAGCTGCTAAACTCGATCCCTAAGTATAAAGTTTGTATCTCAAAAGTTCCACACTTAAAACCCTAAAAACAAGTTTGTATATATAAAAAATAAGGCGCGACGGCGTCGCTTTATAATCCTGACGTCGTCGCTTCACCGAATCTTCTAGGGCTTCATTGAGGCAGTTATGTCCTGGCTCCGTCTTAATTTTCTTAACGCCATCGATTTGTTATCCTGACGGCGTCGCCAGTATTTCTCACTCCGTCTCTAGCCACTGTGAGCAATTTTTTCATCAACTTTGGTGTTGAGTTGTAATCTTGTCTGTTTCTTCCTCAAATGAGCCCAAGTCACATGTATTTCCTCTAAAAGAAACGATTAAGCACGTATGTTAGAGATATTTACATGATTTAGGAGGTTAAATTACCCCGAAAAAATGTAAAAAATTACACCTCATCAAATACCCCTACACTTGGGATTTGCTTGTCCTCAAGTAAATGAGCTCTTCTACCTAGACAACAGCAATATCGGGGGCATTTAACTTACTTTTCAAAGATAATTTATGACACAACCAATTAGACCTCGCAATTAAAAGCATGGAAATTATATACTAGCACCTCACAATAAGTGTTTGGATTCTCTCTTTCTTTCGGGTGTATAATGAATTATAACAATATGGAAAACGGAAAATTAATACTCATTACCTGTCATAGTATTTAAATTACCATAAGCTTAATAAAGGATCAAACTTCTACCGCTATGGCGTAAGCACCTAGGAATTACTATCAAATAGGTCTTTAAAGGGTTGTGATGTTTGGGTGTAAGTTAAACAGAAACGGAAACGGATGGGATATATTTGGGTGGATTTGGGGTGGTGGTGAGTTAATTGATATATAAGAATACATGTGAAGGCGTTGCTAAGCCAAGACTTGGTCACACTAGGACTAAGATATACAAAACTCTACATCAAACTTTTTTTTCTTTTCTGACACTATCTTGAACATAAACATAAACATAAGCAAGATGGCAGCCCGAACATTTTTTTTCTTCTTTTTTTCTCATTTTTTCTTTTATTTTTTCTTTTTTTTAACTTTTATTTCTATATTTTTTTTCGTACACTTTTGCCCTGCCATCTGTTGAAACATAAATAATACATAACTTGAGGTTTATAAACATACCCCTACACTTGAGTTTTTGAACTCATAAATATAAACTAACTAATGACCCGAATTGAATGGATCAAAATAACATGGAGTGTATTAAGCACGTATGGGGGTAATAATTTGACTTTCTTCCCAATTCCTCCATAACATAAAAACTACCATGAATCCCAATCGTTCCAAAACTGTATACACTAATAAAAGACTCGACTCAGCAACCATGTACTCAAGCAAATAATTAACTGGTTTTACAATAATGTACTAAAAATGAGTACATAAAAAGAAGGCTAAGGCGATTTGGGTGTAACATTTTGGCAAAGGTATTGACAATGCTCTTCATTAATAATCTGGAATCCACCAGAATATTACGAGAACCACGAAAAGGATAGGCTCGAAGGGGTGTACTAGGGGTATCTTGCACTAAAAATAAGTGCGAAGCAAGGGTTTGGGGATAGTTATATGATCGGGGAGACCATAATAACAAATACAGGTTTAAAACAGGGTTTATCCTAGTGCCTCTTATCATTTAGAAAATCCTAATCATACGAATGCGATCTCACTAAGCAGTCTCAGGATGAATCACAAAAGCAAGTTCTAAAATTTAATACACTACCGGTACACTCTCAAATAGTTTTAACCGATACCAATGCTCCAGAAAAAGAGACAAAACCACATATGCACGATCAAATCCATGAACGCGACACACGCGATTGCTTATTCCTTGACTCGAGCAAGCTAAAGGTAAGACTATCTTAAGCACCAAAGATGGGTGCTTGAATTCCTATAGATGTGGGTGCGAACCTCACATTTTTTGGGTGGAATTTCTTTTCGAGTGGTAGGGTTTTTGTGCTAGTCATATAATTCCTATCCATGAGACGCTAATAATACTAAGTTTTCATCGGTATGTGTCATAAAAAATTTAAATTTGGGTCAAAATTACCTTTTACTCTATGTTTTGGTATATTACTCATCATTTTAAGGACAAAGCAAAGGCAAATAAAGAAATAATTTCTAAGGCTTTATTTCCCCCTACACTTATATTGAACATTGTCCCCAATGTTCTTATAAGTACCCAAATAAACAGATAAAGGGAAAAGAAAAGGGTAAAAGAAACTAGTACTCCCCTGGTTTTGCTCAATAATGAAGAAGAAACAAATGATAAGCTGGCTAAATCGTCATCCAAGAATCGTCCACATGAAACTCCTAAGAACTCCTGGGCTTTTCCTTATCAAATGTAACCTGCCAATCAAAGATAAGAAACAACTACACTTAGCGTAAAATTCGGCGGAATGATAATATACAACGATAGATTAGGGTTTAGACTCTACGAAAGCAATAAAGATAGGATGAATGTGTTAATGTAATTCTGGTTTTCTGCATGTTTTAGGAAAACTACAAATTCTAGAAAGTATACAAAATTAATTTTTCAAAAATAATAAAATTCGAATTTTTACAGTTCTAGAGACGTGATGCCGTCAAGATAAATACTGATGCCGTCTCCAGAGACTGTGAAAATTCTCTATTCGTTTTCTTGAAAAAAAAATTGAACGCAAATCCTATTAGCTATTTCCTAGAAGAAATTATTGCATAAACCACAAAAACAATTATCACAATCATATGACTCTAACAGACACACAAGACGCAAATTAATCTAAATTATTCATTTTATATGTTTGAAATGGTTCTTAGAAACCGGATATTTTCCCTAACACTTATTTGATGCAAAATACCTTTGATTGTAATTAAGACGAAGTTAAAGACAAAATAGAGCATGATTACATAATTCAATCATACAAAAACAAATGATAAAGAATTAAAACACATGACACTCCTAAAATGTAGGAAAATAAAATATTGGGTTGCCTCCTGAAAAGCGCTTTTCTTTATTTAACGAGTCTTGTAGCTAGACTCGGGGTCACACTCCTTACGTGACTCCTCCCTCGTCATCAAAAATAACATCATCATCTGCATCGAAGCTTGATATTTCCTTATGATACGGTGTCACACGTTGCTTATCGACGATAAATTTGTTTCCTTCTTCGTCACATAGCTCTATTGACCCACTCTTCATATCTCTACTGACAGTGAATGGTCCATACCATCTTGATTTCAACTTACTTGGGAACAACCATAGGCGAGAATTGAAAATAAGAACCTTATCTCCTTTTTCATAGTTGATTAGTGTCTTTATGCGTTTATCGTACCATCTCTTAGTCATTTCTATATAAGAGATAGAGGATTCATAGGCATCGAGTCTCAACTTATCTAGTTCATTAATCTGTAAGAATATGTTGGCTCCAGCTTTTGTTAGATCCATGTTACATGCCTTAAGGGCCCAATAGGCCTTGTGTTCGAGTTTAATATGGAGATGGCATGCTTTACCATAGATTATTCTGAATGGAGTGGTTCCAAGAGGGGTTTTGAATGCGGTTCAGAAAGTCCAAAGCGCATCATCTAATTTGTGAGACCATTCCTTTCTATTGTTTTCAATAGTTTTCTCTAGAATTCGTTTGATTGCTCGATTGGTGTTTTTGACCTAGTCGTTTGTTTGTGGGTGATATACGGTGGAAAACCTATGAACTACCCCATACCTCTTTATTTCTCGTTCCATTTGGTAATTACAGAAATGGGTACCCCTGTCACTTATCAAAGCTTTTGGCACACAAAAACGCGCGAATAACCTCTTAAGAAATTTACCACATTTCGAGCATCACTAGTGGGGAAAGCCTGAGCTTCCACCCATTTAGACATGTATCCGTTTAGCCACCGTGATAAACTTGTTCCCATTTGATGAGGGAACGACCCCATGAAATCAATTCCCCAGACGTCAAATATTTCACAGACTTGGATGTACTTTTGAGGTGTTTCGTCCCTCGTGGAAATGTTCCCAGCTCGCTGACATGCATCGCAAGATCGAACTAATTTACGTGCATCGCGAAAAGTGTTAGGCCAGTAGAACCCGGCTTCAAATACTTTTCTTGTCGTTGTGGCGATCCCATGATGTCCTCCTGACGGACTACTGTGACACTGCCGAAGAATTTGGGCAGCCTCGTCTTCGGAGACACATCGTCGTATGATTTGGTCCACGCATTTCTTAAATAGAAAGGGTTCATCCCAGAAGAAATGCCTCAGATCGATAAAGAACTTTTGTTTCTCTTGACGGGTAGACCGAAAAGGTAGAACTTGGCTTGCTAGATAATTAGCATAATCTGCGTACCAAGGTTCGTTACTTTTATCGGAGATCGTCATTAGTTGTTCTTCCAGAAATAGATCTCTAATTTCTACCTTAGTTAGTTTTTCAAGATTCGGATTTTCAAGTCGGGAGAGGTGGTCAGCTGCGAGATTCTCAGCGCCCTTTTTATTGCGGATTTTGATATCGAATTCCTGCAGTAGCAAGATCCATCTGATCAATCGTGGCTGCATATCTTGTTTTGCGAAAAGGTATCGCAAGGCCGAATGATCCATGAAAATAATAGTTTTAGATAAAACCAGATACTTACGGAATTTGTCGAATGCAAAGAGAACGACCAAGAGTTCCTTTTCCGTTGTTGTGTAATTTTCATGTGCCTCGTTCATCATTTTACTAGCGTAATGGATAGGCTGAAAGTGCTTGTCTTTCCTTTTCCCCAATATTGTCCCAACAGTGTTGTCACTAGCATCGCACATGATTTCGAATGGTAGTGACCAGTCGCGTTTAATCATGATGAGGACGTGGGTTAATTCTTGCTTCAACCTATCAAAAGCTTAGATGCACTCTTCTGAAAAAATGAAGGGGGCGTCTTTTACTAGAAGTTGGGTCATGGGCCGCGCGATTTGTGAGAAATCCTTTTTGAACCTTCGGTAGAACCCCGCATGTCCTAAGAAACTGCGAATAGATTTTGTGTTCGTAGGGTAAGGTAGCTTGGAGATTGATTCAATTTTTGCTCTATCTACCTCAATTCCTGACCCAGAAACTCTGTGGCTAAGGACGAGCCCTTCTCTCACCATGAAATGACATTTTTCCCAATTGAATACAAGGTTCGTCTCCTCGCATCGTTTGAGCATCTTTTCAAGGTTCGCCAGGCAATGATCAAAAGATCTTTCGAAAACGGAGAAGTCGTCCATAAAAACCTCCATGCTTTCTTCGATTAGTTCATGGAAGATAGCCATCATACAGCGTTGAAATGAGGCTGGGGCATTGCATAATCTAAACAGCATTCTTTTGTAAGTGAAAGTGCCATATGGGCATACATAGTTTTCTCTTGATCTTTTGAGGTGATAGGGATTTGGAAATACCCTGAAAAACCGTCCAGGAAACAGTAGTATTCATGTCCTGCCAATCGTTCAAGCATTTGATCAATAAATGGTAACGGAAAGTGGTCCTTTCAAGTTGCATCATTAAGTTTCCTATAATCGATACATACTCGCCATCCGGTGATCGTTATCTAAGGTATATGCTCATTTTTCTCATTCTTTACCATGGTTATCCCTCCCTTTTTTGAAACGACTTGAACAAGACTGACCCATGAGTTGTCAGAGATTGGGTAAATTAAACCGGCATCTAAGAGCTTTATGACCTCCTTCTTCACCACCTCCTTGATGTTTGGGTTCACTTGTCTTTGAGGTTGTACGGTTGGTTTATGTTCATCCGCCATGAGGATCTTATGAGTACATAAAGATGAGTCAATTCGTTTAATATCAGCAATGCTCCAGGCAATAGCTCCCTTGTGTTTCTTTAGGACCTCGAGAAGCTTAGCCTTTTTTTGGGCAGACAATGCAGAAGAGATAACTACAGGAAGTTGGTCATCTTCTTATAGGAAAGCATACTTAACATGTTATGGTAGTTCCTTTAGTTCCAACTTGGGCGGTTCAGTTGCTGAGGGTTTTAACTGATTTTCCAGAGCACTCCACTCTAGTGGTTCAATTTGTTCTTGTCTTGGGTAGAACCAAACCGCCTGGATTTCTTTCGGGTTATGTTCTTCTTCCGTTTCGATCCATTGTCCATCGTGGTCCACCATGTTCAACCATTTTTCTTGGATGAGTTTCGCAGTATGACCGGCGCAGTACAAATAATCGTTGCGGGTGTATGCGGATTTCATCAACTTTCCTATGTTGAAGGTGACAGTTTCTTTTCTGACTCTCAGGCTCAGCTTTCCCTCATGAACATCAATTACAGCGCGGGCAGTGGCGAGGAAAGATCGTCCAAAGATGATTGGACCAGGATGTCGTGTCTTCATCCGTTACCAAAACTCGACAGGTCGATCGGATAGGTTCTCCGATTCCACTCCTGTATACAAGACGCAACTTAAATTATTGTGAACTGTTTATCTTTACGAGCAGATTTTTACAAACTCCAATGGGGTATTTAATCGATCGATCAGCCAACTGAATACTTATTCTTATTGGTTTTAGTTTGGAAATTCCCAATCGTAGGAAAAGAGAATGTGGCATAAAGTTGATACTAGCCCCTAAGTCAACCAAGGTGTTTTTCGAAGACCTATCAAGATTACCACACTTCCCAATACACACATGCAATATTTTTCTATTCCAGTACTTCAACACCTTCCCATTTGTCTCTCTACATTTCTCTCTAGGTCTCACCATCGCCCATACTTTTCCAGCCCTTTTCATTACGAATGTGCATTGATTATTGGAAATTAAACAAGTTGAAGACCAAGAATCAATACCCACTCCCCCGAATTGATGGTCCATTCGACCAATTAAACGATGTTGGACATTTTAGTTTCTTTCCAAAAATTGACCTTTGATCACCGAATCGTTAGCTCAGAGTTCGCCATGAGAAAATCCCTAAGACATCATTCAGGATTAAATACACACGCCTTGACTCTTAGTCTTGTCATTCTTACTAACAAACGCGATGAATGTGTTCATGGAATTAAGGAACGGAGTATAAAGACCGTAACTAGATAAGTTTGTTATTTTACTTATCAACGATATACTAATTTTAGTTATGAAATAACAAAGATCACGAACAACCTTTGAGCTTACCTTTTTCTACACACCTCCGGTTATGACTTCCCACTTTTGTGGAACTTAAGCCATAAATACCCCTACAAACCCACTGATTTCTAGGTTTACCCGGCTGTAATCAGCAATATATTCAAAACTTCTCAAAATCTCTCAACCACTAACGGTACCAAATAACTACACTAAGAACCTTTTTCGGGTAACAATAAAAAGAAGCAGTTTAAATGTTGAAGCGTAGGCTATCCAACACATCGGTATTAGCATCTCCCGAGGAAACAGAAAATTTTAAGGTATACTGTGATGCGTCAAACAAAGGATTGGATTGCGTACTAATGCAAAGGAACAAGGTTATCACATACGCATCAAGACTATTCAAGACGCATAAGAAGTACACGACGCACGACTTGAAGCCAGGACATGTGATGTTTACACATAAGGTTTGGAGACACTATCTGTATGGTACGATGTGTACGATTATTACTGGCCATTAGAGCTTTCAGCACATCCTCGATCAGAAAAAGCTCAACATGAGATAGAGGATATGGGTGGAACTTCTAAGTGACATGATTGCGAACTCAAGTACCATCCCGGTAAAGCAAACGTGGTAGCAAATGCTTTGAGTAGGAAGGAAAGATTGAGACCCTCGTGGGTACGAGCATTGGTGTTACATCCCCATAAGGGGCCTGGACGGAATATGTGTGCGAGGGCATGACGTCATAATATACATCACACAAGATCAAGAACGACCACTAATGGACGTTTTGAAAATCATAACTCGTTGTATTTAATAAAAATGGATAAGTCTTACAATATTTGAAATGAAATTTAAAATGTTGCGGAAGCGTAATTAAGTTTTCAAAGGACAACGAGTATGAATGATAATAAAGTCTTAAAAGATGACATCATATTGCACGTAGACTCCACATAGCACATCAGAGAAGTCCAAAGCTAAGCACCTGAAAAACATGCTTAAAACGTCAACATAAAGTTGGTGAATTAATAGGTTTAAGTAAAGCATTTACGAGAATAAAAAACATTTAATGAATACTGCTTCACTCACGGTATTATGAAAAGCATTTAGTAATCAGAAATGTTCAACGAAAGCAGTGTGGACCACAAGTTTACGGTACGCATGTGACAGTTATAACAAATACAACTTCACATAAAAAGTATTTATTGTGCGCTAAGCTCATGACACCGAGGCTCAATTCAAAGAAGCATATTATATGCCAAACAAGAAATTAACAGCCCTAGAGGTATCTGAACAAGATCACCTAGTGAAATCCGACATGGTATATATCCGTTTGTTTGTGTCTCCCAAATCTAGTAAGCGCTACTTGCCCGGATAGGGATAATTAGTCCTAATAGATCTATTTACAACATTCGCGCTCACTTAACCAGTACGGTCGGTTAAGAAATTAACGGTTCATGATAGTTCGGGCATTAAAACTTGTGTAATCCATAACTTAGCAACACTAATCAGATAAGGTACGTAAAAGTTAATTTGTGTCCAAAGTAAAAGTAACCAACGTATTTCCAAAAGAAAAGCTTTAAGTAATTGCATCCATAAGTAAAACAAAGTATGATATCAATCATGTATCTGAGTTTGCAAACGAACATTTATAAAAGTTTGAAATCATTAGAGTAAGCAAGTTTGTAAACGAGCATGTTCTCACACCAAAAGTTATAAGGGAAATATAAAACAAGTAAAATGTGGGCTATGAACTCACCTTAAGAAAACGGTGAGATAGTGAATCAACGAGGAGAACAAAGTAACTAAACAACTCTAACCGCGACCTAATTATAAGACGCGCCTTAGAACGAGAAATAATAACGAAACGTTGTATAAACGTTTATAAAAGAACTAGACATCCATATGTGTTTGTGCTTTAGTTTATTTAACAAAAACATGTCTTTACGAACTCATTAGGTTTATATAAACATTATGCCATTCTTACAAAAAGTTGCCATTTTTGAAAAGTTACTATTTTAGGAAACTTTCTATTTTCGGAAAGTTCTAAGTTTCGGGATGTTAATACCGTCCCCTATATTGGTCAAGTCTACAATTTCATAAACACTGATATGTGTTTAATCACATATCAATTTTCCTTAATAAAATGAGCTTAAAAGACCAAAAATACATGTAAATTATATTGTATATGTGTGTTTTGTCAAATGCATTGTGCAGGTAACGGTTATATCAAAAATAGACAAAAATGAAGCAAAACGGACAAAACCCGAGCATGAAATTGGAAGAATGCAATAAATCAAAGCCAAAGGCATATACATCTTTAAATGGGCTAACCCGTACCCATTTAATGGGCCGGGTCAGCCCATTAACTTTGTATCTATACTAAACTTTAGCTTTTTCTATAACAAAAGTCCAAACCCAAGTCATAACTTAATCCAAGTCCAAACCACTAGATCTGGCCTAATTCTAGCCCATTAACCCATCCCTTATACACTGTCCAAGTCAAAACTTCTACCTTAGTCAAAGTTACTATACATCATTTTCACTTTTCCCTAACAACACACAAAGCAACGTAACACAGGGTAATTTCCCACTCACCCTACGCTCCCCTTGCTTCTAGAAGGATTGATTGGACACGTCTGACATTGCTTAACACGTTGTCAATCCTAATGATTCATATTGGCTACAAATTTGTGGAAGCAATCTAATGGATAGATAGGAGTTAGATTTGATCTAAGGGCTTGGTTTAAAGCAAATAGGACGCTCCTGAAGGCCTAGAAGATTCTACTCGTTGCTATAAACAGAGGTCATTTACACAGAAGTAAATCATCTAGTGTAGGAGTAGTGTAGTGTAGTTTAGTAGCTTATTTGTAGCTTATTTTAGCTTATTGTCCTTTATTTAATGTAATTTCCTTTTTCAACAGCTTGTACCTCTTTTAAGATTAATAAAATTAAGTTTCATTTAAATTTTGCCTTAAAGTCTATTTTACTTTTAAGCAATTTTGATTTAAATATGTTTGGAATTCACTTAAATAAGCTCAAATAAGCTCATTTCCTTCTAAGCTATTGCTTATTCAGCTAAGCCTCCTCAAAGCTTAGCTGAATAAGCCTTTTCGCTCTCAAATACCTCAAATTCTGCATAATGAGCTTTTGGATGATAAGCCATATTTAGATGGGCTTATTGGATTTTACCAGCTTGTTTCTAACTGAAGCTTGTAGATAAGCTCCTTTGAGCATTTTTGATCCTTGTTTGAGCTAGGATCAAGGTATACATGTTCTATTTCTCATTTTAGCTTAATTTCTCATTCTGCTTATGATTCTGATTATTTGTGCTTATTACTGCTTATTTCTACTTATGCTCAATTTATTTGTGCTTATTTAATCTAGTGTTAGCTTAATGTGTCTAGTTTTTAGTTTAAAATAGTTTAGCTTAAGTTTTAGTTAAAACTGTCTAAATCATAGTTAAAACTGTTTAGTATTTTAGCTTATTGATCTGTGCTTATTTTTCCTAAATTTTTTACTTAATTGTCTTTTATAGTCATAGCCTTAATATGTTTAATCAAATTGTAGCTTTTCAAGATCTTTTTAGTTTAAAAATGCATTTTAATGTTTTGAAGGAGTGTTTGGGATAAGGATTTTAAAAAGGGTTAAGTAAAGTATGATCTGTTTAGTGCTCAAATTTAGATTGCATAAGCTCAAATTTAGTCTTAGGATTAGTTTTAATAAGTTTTGAGCTTAGTTTTGTTAAGTTTTGAGGATAGCTTTAGTCTGAATTTAAGTTTGCTAGTCTAAATGCTTTCCAAATAGCTTATTTGAGTATTTTCTTAGAAATGTAATTGAGGTGTTTCCTTTTGTGTTCAATGTAAGTGTCAAATACATTATTGAAAATCTGTCTTGAGTTATTAAAGTTAGGAATAGTTTTTTTTGAAGTTTTGATAAATTCAGTTAAGTTGGATGGCATTTGGTTTAAAAGACATGGTTAATTTGAAGATTGATTTGGTCTAGGTTTATTTACTTATCTTTGAGTTATTTTGATTAAATTATTTTGCTTATCTACAAGGTTGTTTTTATATGTTTTAAGTCTTTTGCCTTTTAGTTTGCTTTATTGACGTCTTATTGTAAATTGCAAATCTGTCTATTTTCTTCAAAAAGCAAAATTAAGTTGTTATGAGTACTTGCCATTTTTGTAAATCCAACTTAGTTTAATCCATTACACAACTATAAATTTTAAAATTATGTTAGAAAATAATAAGAAAAACTTTGAGAGAGGAAAGTAGAGAGGTGAAAAAACTAGATTTGAGAGACTGGTGAGTTACAAATGTGTAAGAAAATTTAACCAACACCTTCACAAAGTGTGGTGAAGGGATTTTTATATCCATTACCTTGCTATCTTGCACTTTGCTTTCTAATGGGTAGGTTGGTTTACTTGGGCTTTGAAGCCGAACACAGGACAATATTTGATTAAATTCCAAAGCAGTTTGATCGACTAGCCTATTACAATACAAGACCTAGTTTGACTTTCTAAGACCGATAACATTCTTGTTTGACTTAATATAATTAAGGCTAACATTTTCATAGTCCTTTTCTAGCTTACTTGATTAGCTTATGATCTGGATTCCAGCTTATCTGTGTTCCTTAAGTATTAGTCTAAATCTGTTTTAAGTCTTTTAGCTTTTTCTCTTAGCTTAATAGTCCTTATTTTCAACTTAAAAAGTTTGTCAAAAATCTTTTAAAAGCCATTTAGTGCAATCTTTCTTATTGCCTTTAAAGTGCTTTCAGGTTATTTTGTTTACTTATGTTAAGAGCTTATTGAGTCAGGTATTTCATCTGTTTTTAGCTTATTTAGATTTCTTTTAGCTTATTTAGCTTAAAAAAACCAAAACAGTTTTAACTTAGAGCTTGACAATTTTAAGCTAAAACTGTCATCTAAAGTAGCTTTCAGTTAATTTTTAATTTTTGTCAAAAAAGTTCATTTATTAAATTTGTTAGTTTTAGCTTATTTTATAGCTTTTTCAAAAAGTAATTAAAAAATAAAATGTTTTGGCAATTGGAAGGTCAAAGGGATCGAACCTGTGACTCTCCTTTCACAACACAAATCCTAAGTTTGCTCTTTGGTCTTTTTCAGATTACTTCTTACACCAGTAATTTCTTATACACAGTTTAGCCTTTTTAGCTTTTAAGCGTATTGTTTTTTTAAACAGCTTTTTTATGTTTAGCTTTTAGGAGTTATTTTTTCTATTAAATCTTGGAATAGTATCTAGTATTTTTAGAATTTTCTCAGAAAATTTAAATTAAAGTTTAGTATTTTTATTTATTTTTTAGTTAAGTTAGTTTTAAAAAATAAGTTTTAAATAATTTAGAATTTCAAAAAAAAAACTTTGTTTGTATTTTATAAAATTTTTTTAATGATTTAGTTTAGAAATTTAAATTGTGAGTTTTTGGTGTTTTTACTTTTGTCAATTTGGTAATTTAGTTTTGTTTGGTGTTTAATGTTTTATTTATATTGTCGATAGAATTTAAAATTGTGCCTTAATTTTTAGTCTGTTGCATTATTAGCTTTATCTTTCCGTTATTAGATTTAGAAACCAAAGCCTAATCCTTAAAGATAATCAAGCTCGATTTGTGACTCAACTTGTGAATTTCCGTTCTTACTCTACCGAGATTGGAGAACGCGCAGAATGACAGAATAAGCTAAATAAACTTATAAGGCTTAAAGGTGAAAAACGAGTATAAAGATTAAATCTTGTAGATGTATAACGAAAAAGACCCAAGGGCGCAGTGGTAGTGAGTGTGTGTTGTGGTGTTATAAAAGGGTTGAAAGTGTTGAGGTCGGGGGTTCGAGCCTTGCTCGCCCCCGATTTCCACTTTCCCCTTTTTAAAAAAAAACTTATAAAAGCAAAGTTGTTAAGCACCTAAAAATAAGCATTTTTAATAAAAGAAACTTTTTATGAAAAGCCCTAAATAAGCTGTTAAATAGCTTATAAGATGACAGGACACTTAACTACTTATTTTTTTTTGAGTTTTTCTTAAGCTAATAATCTAAAAGCTCTCAATAAGCTAAATTAAGCTACTATTAAGCTAATACTAACCTAAAGAGCTTAAATGAACAAGAATAAGAACAAAGAACAGGCCATAAGCTTAAAAATTCAAAATAAGCACTTATAGAAAACTAAAAACCAACAGTCCCTACAGGGATCTTTGAGCTTAAATTTAAGCTAGCAAATAAGTTTTTTAAGAAGTGAAACTTGGTTTTTCTAAAAGACTAGCTCAAAGACTTCTAAAAAAAACTTTTTGAAAAGACTTTGGAAAACTATAGCTTATTGAAAAAGCTTAACTAAACAGACAGTTTGCTCAGCTTATGCTGAGTTTGGCTTTGAAAAATGAAAAGACAAAGTGCTAATTTGGTAACTAAAAACAGATAAGCTCAATAATTTCTTAATAAAAACTAACTAGAAACAGATTATAACTAACCTAAGTTCTATTTGAATGCTGAAAATCTAAACTTAAAAACTACCTCTACTTGCTAAAAATTAAAATTGAAAATTTGACTTAAGCACTTGAGGCTACTGATGCAGTTGACATGATAAATGAACCAAAACTAAAACTAGCAAATGCAGACTTTAGGAACTACTTTAACACTTCCAAAAACACACATCTAAGAGCTAAAAAAACCATGAAAGAAAATAGAGATAATAAAAGCTTATATTTCAAAAGCAACAAACAGATTTAAACTTATATTAAACTAACTATATGAAAAGCTAACTTACTCTATCCTAGCTTATTAATCTAGCTTAAACAGACTTATTTGAAAGTTGAGAATCAACCACAAAAGTCACAAGGCTTCCAACAGTTCTAACTTGGTGTTAGTACTGTTGTGCCAAACACCCCTTTAACTAGACTAAAATCTATATTAGCTTATTAAAATGAAATTAAAAGCTCAAATACTAAATACCAGATAATAAGCAGCTTATGACCAACCTAATGAGCAATCCTAAGCAGACAAAAAGCCAAACTAATAAGCTACAAGCTAAACTATTATTTTTGGATTTTTAGTATTTTAAAAGAAAAAATTAAGAAAGCTAATATCTATGCTACTGAACTTAAAGACAGATTATCTAAACTACTTAATAAGCATATTGAAACAATAATAAGCACAAATAAGCAAACAATTAAGCAAAATAAGCTAAGCTATAATAAGAAATTTAAAACAGGAAAGCTAAATGAATACTTACTAGAACCTTAGCTAAACAAAGGTTATTAATGGCTCAATTTAGCAATCTACAGCTCTGGCTTATTATAAATAAGCCAGTATAAGTCCTTATGAGCTCTTCCAGGTTAAGCTCACATTCCATAAGTCCAAAATCCAAATAGCAAGGGGTTTTAAGCTGATTTTAAAGTTTCAGTAGATTAAGGCTTATTAGAGCTCAATTCCAAGCTTAGAGACTTGAAAGAGCTAGAAGGAGCTTATTAAGAGCTTTTGGAACAGTAGCACAAACATTTGAGAATATGAGAGCCTAATAATGAAAACAGCTTATGAAAACTTAAAATGAGAATTTTTTTAATACTAAAAACGGGTTACAAAGTTTGATAAAAGGAAATTACAAAGGCTTGATAAGGAAAATTGCATTTTAAACTAAAAATACATAAAGCTTTTTTTTGACTAAAAAAATGCAGGAAAAGAAGCATCCGTGTGTCAGGATCATTTGTTGCTACTTATGTGATTGATTTTAGTGTAAATCCTACATGATTGGAGTGTTTTCTCACTTTGCCCGTGTGGCATTTTTGTACATATGGACCAATAGAAGCTTCTCATGACGTGATACTCTGCCAAGTTGTACTTAGCCACTTAAATTACCCTTCTATGCCCTTAATTTGCACTTGACCCTTGATTTTGACCTTGTGGTAAAAGGAAGAAGATGGTGAATAGTGTAAAACCACTTTTCTCGCTCCTTTTAATTGTATAAGGGTGAAAGAGTTTGACTGGCTTGCTTTTGGGCTTTGACTTCAGCTTATATGAAAAGAAATGGGTCATGGAATGTGGTTTTGGGCGAAGGAAGGGTTATCAGGTTATTTGTTTTTGGGCTAACAAGAAGATAAGGTGTTATCTCTTATAGTATAAAGAGATAACGCCCGTTAGGGTTTAGGGTTATATTTTGAAACTTTGGTTTAACTTTAAGGGTTTTTATGGAAATTTGAGGGACTGGTTTTGGATATTTGGGATTTAACTTTTCATTGTTGACCAGGAGTTGACTGAGGCTGTCTTTTGGCTATCAAATCCCCGGCTTCTTGTGTGCTCTTCCCGTCTCGTGTCCGTGTTTGTCCGGTTTTGGCCGTTTTCTTGAGATTTTTGCAATATCCGTACCTACACAATCACAAAGACATAACAAGAAATATACAAGCATTTAAGGTACAATTTTGTCGTTTTAGGGCCTATTTTGATATAAAACGGATATGTGTTTTCACACATATCAAGTAACCAACAAAATCTCAACACAAGCATCATCATCCTCATGACTTTCATCATCATCGCTCATAAACAAACTAGGGCAAGTAGTACTACCGAATGATTGAGCCAAGGCAGACCTAGTGCGGTTAGAAACATGGCTCGAAGTAGCACCAGAATTAGAGGCCTTTCGCTTCTGAGAAGCTTCAGCCTTAGCAACAATCTTGGAACTAGGGGTACCAACGGCAAGATCCTCCGGAGTAGGATCAGGAATAACAGCATCGGCCGCAGCAGGAGGAGTGAAATAAAAGGGAAGCCTTTGGAGGGTTGGCCTAAGATCCAAATGGGGCTCCTCTTGGATCTCAACACCGGTCCACTCAGGAAGTCAGAGAAAATCATGAATACCCATAACTGCAAAAAGAAAAACAATAATAAATGCAAGCAACAGAGGCCAAGGGCATAACACAAAACAGTTAAAACCCACCCCCCATACCATTTCCATCAACACCTCAAAGCACCAGATCACAGACAAGACTCTTCCAAATACGACTCAACCCAAATAAAACTAACACACCCTCAGGCATATCCCTTAACTTTATAACACGTGAACTTAGACGACACACATTAGCCTATTAAAAGAACCAGCAGTAGGCCTTGGATCATCAATAGCCACGTCAAGAGTCGATCAATAAAAAAGAACCCACTCTTTCAATGCTTCATGCAAGAACGATTGTCATCAATACAGACTGGAGAAGGAGCACGACGCTTGGCAAATTAAAACCAAACACCTTGTTTGCACAAAGTCTGGAAAACCCTAAACAAGGTCACCGTCGGATCTATCTGTAAAGACCGACACAGCACCTCTAAGGTAATGACCTTATTAAGACCCAGAGGACCTAACTGAGAAAAGTGGACCTTGTAATGTTTGATAAGGGCCAGAAGGAACGATGAAAAAGGAAGTCAGACACCAGAAAAGGCAAACATCCGATGATAACATCCGATGATAAAATACCAATGGCATCGTCCGAAAGCTCGGACATCATAAAATCCTC